>OMNN01053614.1:1363-20239 GCA_900302755.1 Chromis chromis
GGGGGGGGGGCGACTTTAAATCGACTGTCAGTCTGAGAAAGTGGCGACACAGAAGCCACTCCAGGAAAGGTGGACTGGAAACACTCGAGAGTGCCAATTAGCGCTGTTTAAACAAGACACACACAGCGGCAGAGTCAGGTTGAGTAACTGAGCCCTGCTGAGAGAAGAAGGACGAACACGTGTCTCGTTCTCCGGCAGATGTAATTACCCCTCGGACCACATCGGGAGGAGGTTCATAAATTTAAGGGTCAGGCGCCGCTGAATGATGCTGATTACGGGATCGACAAAAGTCCAACGGGACGACTGCGAACAGCTGCTCGTGATGAGGGAAGATTTAAGAGAAAACACTCGGTTCTGCACAGAAATACATCATCTTTTCATGGAGCACAACTTTTTGCAGACAAATTTACAAGGGTTTTTCCTGCATAGGGCATTTTTTGGCAACTCCAAAAGAGTTTTTAACGAGCACCAAAGGAAATATGTATTTTCTAAACCTGTTTTTATCAATTGAAGCTTCATTTGACAAGAAAATGCATAGATTTCTGCATAGTTACCCCTCAAAGGACCATTCTGAGCCACGAAAAACCCAAAGTTAGCAAACTTAGTGTTTGGCTGCTAAAGTCAGATATTTATAAAGGAAATACATAATTACAGCTTTAAACTGAGAATTAAACATTAATGCAACGATGTACAGTGAATCCCAAGATCATTTATGCACATGCCAAGTTTTGATTTATAGGGATTTATGTTTTTATGGCTGGAACCGACATAGACAAGTGATAAAAGACAGACATTGTGTAACAGATGATACATTTGGTCTTTCTTGTTGGATTTTTTAATAGTTTTGCTGAAAATGCCAAAAGTTGTGTCTCATTAATCAATGGCAAACTGTTCTTATAATTGCTAACGAGTTTTCTGAATGTCTCCACTCTTTTGTGATGATCTCCAGGTCTTTGAGGTTGAATACTTCCTCATCATAACTCTGGTCTTCAGTTCCTCTGCAGATTCCTGATAAGATTCAGATCTGGACTCCAACATCTTCATATTGTTTTCTGGTAACCATTTCTTCACCACTTTGGCTGTATGTTCCAGATCTTTGTCTTGTTGGAAGCATCAATGCTGCCCAAGGATAGAGCAAGTTTTTTCTGCAGATTGACTGATGTTCTCCTCCAGAATCTTCATGTCGTCCTGTTTTCTCATGATGTTGTTCTTCTGTCAAGGTTATCTGGTCCATCGGCTGAAAAACTTCTCAAAGACATCGCATTCTGACCACCATGTTTGACCGTGAGGATGCTCTTCTTGGCCCTGTGTCCACACAACTCCATTTTCACCTCGTCCGACTATAAAACTGATGACCAGAAGCTTCCTTCATTGTCCAGCTGAGCTTTTATGTTAATTTCTTGGACAGTTGGAGTCCTCTTTGGTCCTCATCCATGGAGACCAACCTTGTTTATTTTCTAATTGAGATGTCGTTACTAGAACTGCTAGAACGCTCTTGGTGATGACATTTGGATTCGTTTGCCATTCTTGCCAGCTCAGGGGTCACTTTTATCTTCCTTGGGCGCCCTTTGAGATTCTTCTGGAACTTCTCGTACTTTCTGATGATGCTTTGCTCTGTGGCCACTGACACTCGAAAACTCTTAGATATAAAGACTTTCCTCATCTCCTAAGCAGCCACAAAGCACGACTGTCTCTCAGTGATGGACCTCAATATCAAACTCATTGAGCTCTTTGGTTTTAGCCACGACTTCCAATTGAATAGCAACCGACTAAACAACTTCTCCATCATCTGTTCTCAGTTTATAGTGGATTAGAACTCTCTAGAAACTGGTAGAAATGATCAGAACCATTTGGAATAGAATAAAAGCTACATTTTCTTCAAAAAAATACAAAATTTGAAGGGGTATGAATAATTCTGTACATGGCGTTTTAATTAAAATGTAAGCAAAGCATAGACATAGTTAAGATTTTTCATTAACGCCATGTTTTACCATCTTTTGTCAGGTGTTTATTCCAGCCAGAAGAAGCCTAGCAGTCAAAAACATTGGCTATTAATATGTTGGGGGCATAACTGTATTCTTGTATTTTCCACCCAACAACTGAGATCGTGGTTGTAGTTTGATCAAATTACCAGATTCTGACTGTTACATCTTTATATTCTGATAGATGTCTGGAAATTCATAATATCATCTTTTCGCCCACTTCAAAGCGGCGATCAAAGAAAAAGCAAAAACACTGAAAACCTCTCGTGTTGAATAACCGGTCCCAGTCGAACGCCGTTACATAATAATGTCTCTTTTAAGATCAGTGAAATGAGCTTTTAAGGCCCATTAATGTAAACACAGCGCAGCTATCAGTGAGTCTAGAGGGTCGGGAGGGGAGTTGTGATAAAGACGAACACATGCAGGTCAGAAGAAACTCTCCGAGGTCATGGATCTGATTGAATTCATTACGGCGTGTGATTCACCATCGAGCCTTTAAGATGAACCGTGGCATTCGGACTGACACGAAATAGACTCGGAGTGGGCGTATGTGGTTCGATTATATCTGTGAGGCAAAAGGAGTCGGAGGAGGATAGACTCAAAAACAAAGACTGTATCGGCCCTTCTTTCGCCTCTGAAGCTCCGATTTTTCATTGTCACTAAGACACTGTAGGAGTTTGCCCATCAACGTGTTGCGCTGCATCCATGCCCCCCCCTTTTTTAAAGTGTTTATACACAAAGCCTGATCACTGCATGAAGCCATGTAATCGTCTGGAGCTCCTGACAGGGCTTGTTTCATCACGCAGGGACAATCATCTCCAAAATGCAGCTGCGGGGTTACAGCAAAGCAAACAATGCAGGATTGTGTTCCTTTATGTCGGCCGAGAGACGGAAAAGAAAGACTGACGGGGAAGCGGAGAAAGAGATTTTAAATGAAGCAAACATGCCAGGCTTTCAATTAGACTCGCCTCTGAATATGTAATCTGGATAAATAAAAAAAAACATGTTAATGCCTGCGCTGACATGTCGACGAATCTCGATTATAATTCATCAGCAGCCAGGTGTAAGGCAAACCCACGCGGAGCAGACGTCAGAGCGCCGGCTAACGTCTCCGAGGCCTTTGTTCCGCCGCGACCAGACGGGACAAGAAGCGTAATGTCGGGGAACAACAGGTGAGATTGGACCGCTGCCGTGGAAAATATGCAGTCGCACCTGCCATGTTTGTTTATGTTGACAGCAGACGGATTTGCCGTCTTCTCCACCTGCCTGCCTGCTCCACTCGCTGCACCTGAAGATTTACATCCAACCTCAATGTATTAGGCGGCGATGTATGGGGGGAGGGGGGGATGACAGACGGGTGACAAATTAAAGGAAAAAGACATGCATAAATGAGCGGAGAGAGAGACGAGTGCAGATGCTTCCCACACAGGTGCAAAGTGAGGTACAATTAAGTAATTAATATCCAATCAGGCTCTGTGGCATGTTATAAAGATGCTGAGCAGTTGATTTTGTATCGAGATGGCAAAAGGAGAAGAACTAAATGGCTCTGAAGGAGGGTTCATTGTTGGGGCACAGATGGCAGGAGCTTCAGTCACAAAGAGAGTCAGCTGGCTTCAACGAGAACAGTGACTAAAGGGACATCTGGATTTAGATTGATGGGAAAGACACCAGTAATCGGAGTTGGAGAGTGGGGTCAACAACGCATATTTAAGATAAGACAACGTTTTTGGATCGATCATTGGGAGAATTCACATAAAAATGAAGCATAATAAACAGCATTACAAAACATACAACTAGAATAGAGATAAAAAATAAGGATAATAATAGAATATGTACACTTTTTCCATGTACAGTGATACCTCGACCCGCGAATGCCCCTAGTCACGAACAAATCGGCCCATGAACACAATTTCTGAACAAATGCACGACGCACAAACTCAGACTGCGACAGAAGTTGTACTCAGGTTTGTGCGGTGTGAATATTGTTTGTCGTTGCGTTGTTCCTGATACGATTTATTTTTTGCTTTTTGCATTAAATTAACCCTCATTATGGCTCCCAAGAAAGTGAAAAGTGTTAGTGATAGTGGTGTTAAGAAGCCTAAGCGTATTACAGTAGAAACGAAGAAGGAAATAATAGCTAAACATGAGAATGGCGTTCTTGTTTCTGATCTCGCCAAGCAGTACGACATGGCTAAATCGACGACCTGTACAATCTTAAAGAACAAAGACGCGCTAAAGGCGGCTGATGTGGCTAAAGCAGTGACTATGTTAATGAAGCAAAGTCCTTTCTATATTTTTGCCACACATAAACCAATAAAAAAAAGTTTTAAAAAGTATGTTTCTGGGGCGGGCGAACGGATTAATTGGATTTACATTATTTTCAAAGGGAAAAATTGTTTCGGTTCGCCAACATTTTGGTTCGCGAATAGAGTCAAAGAACAAATTAAGTTTGCGACACGAGGTACCACTGTACAGATATGGCATAGTGGGTCCTAAATAAATTATAAGACACACATAGGGTGCAAAACTACACACTGAAGTTATAAAGATAAGCTGTTATTGCACTTGCAAAGTTAAAATGAGAAAAACAGTGTTACATTATGTAATTTGAAGTGTATTCGTGCAGTGTGTAAGAAAATGGATGAACCATTCTGCCTCAGGTGGCTGACAATTCCTTGAAAATTACTTAACCAGTTCGTACAGTACTATTATTGCATGTGGACCTCATGTGATTTGTAATTTACCCCCTATGTCTGGTGCATTTCTACACGATGAGCAAAGTTTGTGTTTTACTTGAACTTACTGACGATATCCCAAGATATTATATTAATATGCTGCCAACTAACAACTGTTGAGCCTGTTGAAAGACATTTAAATGTTCCTCCTGCCATGTCACCCATGAAAAAATCCTTTGAGATTTCGCTCTTCTGAGGGATTTGAGCTTTCTGTGAGCTTATCTCTGCACTGTGGAGCTAAATGAGCCTCCTGAATTTGCATCCAAAATGCTCCAAACTTTCATTTGTAATTGCCAATGGAGCTTCAATAATTCTTAAGCAGTAAAGAGGCAAAGGAGAGGTGCAGAAAAACGTAAATCTGACCCCAATTCACACGTGATTAATACAATCAAAGGACCTCTGGGTTTGGTGACATATGGCAGGTAACTGTCGCATTTATTCCAAATTACCAGAGATCCCCAGGTAGTAATCGCCTGTGTGAGTACAGCTTTAGAGGCGGCTTTTATTGCAGCGCTGTGGTGCATAAACCTCAAATTACAAAGACAAATGCACACTTGAGAGGTCAGAGGTGGAAAACCCATTGATCTGCAGAGATCAGTGGAACAAAGAGCCATCCAGTCCTGAATGCTGGACCCCTATGGTGACGAGATCCGGTGGCATTTTGCTGCCGTGGTTTGGGTCCATTTGTCCCCTCAGAGTGACGGGTCACTGCAAATCAATACAAAGTTGTTCCAGGATGACAATACCTCCATCCAAAGGACACAAGGGGTCACTGAATGGTTTGATTAAAATGATGTGACTCATGTTAAGGTCTTTACAGTCACCAAATCTTAACAGACTGAACACCTATAGAAAACCTACGTGTTATCCAGTTCTCTCCAACACCATTTTCAAAACATCAAATAAAGGAATATCTTTTGGAAAGATGGAGTTCATCCCTCCAGTACAGTTGCAGATAACTGAAAAATCAGTGGTTTGAAGTTGTTTTGGCACCATATGGAAGTCCAACACCTCACTAAAGCCCTATTTGCACGGGATAAGTATTATCTGGGGACCCCATGTAATAAATAAATGACCCCCCTACGTCTGCTTTTTATGTGGCGCATTCGCACGGGATAACCGAAGCCTGAGATTTTGGTGAAATTTACGGACATCTCCCGGATATGATGTCAACGCGCCGCGTATTATTGCCGTACGTTAGGGGCCGATAAGGTTTTGCTGGCCCGGGACCCAAAAGGTTTTCTAAACACTCCAATGCAGCCTCCATTCTTCGCCAAAAGTAAATAAACTTTCATCCCGGAAACAAAACAAGGCGTAATCACGCATCAGATCCCGCCCATTTCTGTCCAAATCATAGACATGCCTATTCGCATTGGATTAGTATTATCACAGGACCTCAGAGTTCAGCAAAATATAGTAGGTAATTCGCGGAGGAATTTTTACTTTACAAATTACTGACATGGCCGATTCGAACGGGATTAACATCACAGACATTCTCCGCAATTATTACAAATCGCATGTGGTCCCTAGGTAAAACTAATCCCGTGCAAATGGGGCTTAAGACACTTTATGCTGCTTTTGTCTTTAACTTGTCACCTGTCTGTCTGCATAAAAATAACAGGTTTATTTAGGTGTTAAATAAAAGTGTGGGAGCAAATTATCTGAACTGCATATCTACAGTCAAGCCCGAAATTTTTCATACCCCTGGTAAATTTGCCACTTTTTGTTCAAATGTATAAATAAAAGCTGAGAAATATTTTTTCCACAATGATGCCTCTCGTGTTATTATCTTCTGGGAGACGCCTGTGTAATTTCCAATCAAGAAAAAACGTGCTGGTTGAATAAAAGTAACATTAAGTCAAAATTTACCAGGGGTATGAATAATTTCGGGCTTGACTGTACATACACAATACATTTACTGGAGTTTGGTGGGCTGGTTCAAAATGCTGCAGCCCCCCCAATATATAACCCCAATTTTGCATATTTACTGGTGTAGCTGTTTGATGCTGCAGAGTAGTTTAAAAACATAGGACTCATATTATTATCTTTTCTGACTGGGCACTTTCTTTAAGTCCATTTCTTTCTAAGTTCTCAGCCACATTCCTGCAGAAGAAGCGACTCTTTACAAACGTGTGACCTGTTTCTGTGGACGAGGCAACTTTTCTAAACACAGCCAGTTTCCAGCAAACGTTGCTCAAACAGAAGTAAATAGAACATTTGTCGAGAACTATTCCTGGCGGCAGATTAATACACATTATTTGTCTTTGTCAGTGTTTACGGCAGCAGGAGGGCGTTGGTGGAATCCACTAAAAATAAACAACAGCGAGACCATGTTCGGATAATTAAGTAACATGTCAAACAGAACAAAGAGGAAGGTTCTGTGTACTCATTAGTCTGATCATTGTTGATTTGGGTCTTTTTAAGGCATTCAGATCCCTTATTTAAGGAAAAGTACCAACGCATCACATAAAAGTCCTGCATAAAAAACCCTACTTGAGTAAAAGTACATAGGTATAACAGCAAAATGCAGGTAAAATATTAACATATAAGTCCTGTTATGGTTTCTCTGACTGATATATTATCATAAGTGCCATCATTAGATTATTAATAGTGAAGCATCAGCGTGTCAGCCGCTTGTTACTGTTGGAGCTGCTGCAGGTGGAGCTTCATCCACTTTATATTCAGTTTTATATACAGCAACAGCAGATAAATCCGAGGCCTCGTCTCTAATCTTTGATTTTTGGTGAGATATTGAACCATTTGAACATTTATTGAAATGAAACCAAGTGAGAAGTTTAGAGGGAAAAATCTGATGGAGCCGTTACAACTCATAGACGTCTGAAATGGGAGCCGACTAAAGAAGAAGGAGAATATTTCCCTATATACTCAAGTGAAATACATCAAATGTACACTAAAGTACATTATCTGAGTTAATACACTGACTTACTTTCCATCACTGATGTATAAAACACAGCATTTTAGATTTTCTTCCTTTAGTGATGCTGCCTGTCAACAGAAACCTGGCAAACCAATGCGATTTTAATGTCACTCTGAAAATCTGGAACATGTGTCTGGACGTGGGCTTCACCAGCTAAGAATATGTCACTCGGTGATGACGTCTTTGCATTCAAGCTGAGAAAATGTGGCGCATAAGCAGCCTCACCGGCCCTCGGGCCTTCACTTTGTAACATTAACTAGGAAACATACATCTGAGTCACAGACCATAAAAATTAATGGATGCAGTAAAGTGTCAGGCGTGATGCAGGCTGCTGCTGGTGGTGGCATTACACGTCTAAAAGCCTGGTGTGTGTGTGTTTGAATTTTTTCCTTCTGATTATGGAGCAACATGGAAAAGCATCAATCGGTAAGTGTGATATAATGTGATAGAGGAGGTCAGGCGAGAATAAAACAGCCGCTGCATGTTGTTGCAATGCATTAGATGACTGACACACTTGGTATTTAGTCCTTTTCCTGCCTCTAGAAGCCGATGAAAGCCATTGATTTCAGGGAAGATGCAGTGGCTGAATCCCCCTTAATGGTAAGAACACATGTATTTGTCCCTCCTAATCACAGACTGTATAAAAAACATGGATGTAGCCTCTGAATTAGAAAAGTGAAGGCAACACAGAATTAACTTCAACCTGCATTCTTTCTTACAGCCAGCAGGGGGCGACTCCTCTGGTTGCAGTCTATGAGAAAATGAGCCTACGTTTCACTTGATTTTCCTAATAAGTTTTTTGTCTCAATTACTAGTTCAAAGACTTTTTGAATCCAGCATGATTTGGCCTGGGGGATAAAACAATAGCGATGGGTTCCAGCGTTCGAAAGTTGTTTGAAAAATGTTCAGTAGTATCACTGAAATGTATTAAATGCAACCCACCATGAAAGCACAAAACAAAAATGCAAAGTCCTGCTGCATGAACAAACCCCAAATGTGCTAATTCCTTGTCTCGCAACAGTCTATCATATCCCTTGATAATAGAGCTCCTTCTCCCTTTGTTACTTTCCCTGTAATTTATTTACAGGTCTCCCAAGGTGTGCTAGTCTGTGAACCTCTTGTCACCTCCATTTGTGCCCGCAAACCTCCCCTGGTGGAGGCTGCAAGAACTGGTGGTTGCCCTTACAAAACGGCCTTAGCGATATGAAAACACCCACTATCTTGTATCCTCTCCACCCCTGAATAAGCAGCGGACTCCTGTTAAAATGCCTCGATGGCTGACGGACTTGATGTTGGGACGTGCAAAGGTTGGTGCCGGATCTTTGTCTGATGACACCTGGTCAAGGTCAGTCACCCAGAATCATCACCATGGTCGCCCTCCGGGTTTTGCTCGCCTTTTGTTTAATGCGCATCAAGGTGAGATCATTCCTTTACCCTTTTTCATTTTTATTTGTGTGCATTTTTTATTGCTGTGTTAGCATCAAAAGTATTAGCTTTGTGATAAATAGGCTAAAGTGGCTAAATTCAGTTTAAGGTGGTTAAATTCAAAATGAACCTTTTTTTGTGGTGGTCTAAGATCATTACAAATGATTAATAATTATCAATATCGACCAAAATTAAAGATTGTATCATGATAATTTTCCAGCTACATCTCCTAACCCTAAGCATGATGTTTATTTTGTAAATTATGGCTCCATTTAGGCTAAAATAGACAATAAAGCAGCATATGTTTAAGGTTGGGCTAGCTTGCTCTGTCACATCCACACCTTGCTTATTATGTCCAGTTCCAAAAGGACAAGATGGCGACGACCAACTGCAAAACTCCAGGTGTCCACAAACCAACAGGTCTTTCATATACAGTCTACATCCTCAATAAAAACATGAAAGAAGCCAAGGAATATAAACCGAAAATCTGCTGAAACTTCTACTAAATTTACCATAAATAGATGCAGAAAAGGCACAAATCGGTGCAAAAAAAATCACCTAGAATACAGAAAATTAAGTGCTTGATGCTCATGTTCAAGCTAAATCTACATCCATGATGCTTGACCACACTACCTCCATCTTTGACCACACAGACCAACTGTCTCCAACACACACTGACAATAAAATCTAATCATCAAGCAGGCGCCCACGGCATCACAGCCACTTCACTAATATGGTTAACTGCAGTGGGGATGATGAACCTGGCTTCCCTCCATACTCGTCTTTCTTTTCACACACATGCGATAAACCATAATGGATGGGCTGTCAGTCACGGAGATACTGACATGTATCATTTCCCCTGAGATACAAACTACAGCATTTATAGAGTGAGAATAGAGAGAAGGGAGGAAAAAGGGAAGGAAAAAAAAAAACACCTCGCTGAGATAACAAAACCACTCCGGCTCTATACACCTCAGCACTGACAAAAAGATCCATTAAGAGGCAGAAGAGTGCATCATGCTGCAGTTATAGCCACACTGGAATGGCATACAAACACTGACTGTTTAACAATAGCGACAGTATCCTCCACACTTGCTGTTAAAAGCATTCAGCGGTGGAAGATGGTGCACAAATAGGGGGGGAGGGAAAAAAAATAAAGCACTAACAAAACCTGCATTCATTCAAGTTGTTAACCAAGCTTACAGCACACAGGTCCACAGCGTGCAACCTTTAAAAACTGAGTGCGTGCACTGGAATGCAATGGAAGTTTGTTAAAAAAAAGAAGCAACAAATTCATCGCCTGCAGAAAGGAGCTGATGCTCTAGATTCTATCGAGCAGCAACTCATGCCCTTAAGTTACAAATTCACATTAATCCCTGCAACACCCCAGCTATCTATCTCACTCGCATGAACACTATCTCGCCGTCTCTCTCTCTTGCATTCTCTTCCAGCTGCCCACACACACTCTCCTCAGATACATGTGTGCACTTCAATGCACAGAGCAAAAAAAGAAAAAAAAAACAGTGTGCAAATCTACCCTGTTTGTAAAAGAAAATCTGTCAGTTCGTAACCAGATCAAAGTTCTTCGGGGTGCGGGGAGGTTGGCATTTTCTGTTGTTTAGCGAAACGTCTCTACCAGTATGGATTGAGAGATGCAGTGAAACAAGTTTAGATGATCTCTCAACTTTTCCTCTGACACCTGAATAAAGTCTAAATTTGTCCAATAGTTTGACGTGCGAAAAATACCTTAAACACTAACCAGCAAACACAGGAGAATTTTGCTTATGAGTAAATGCAAATTACATTAATCAGCTACAACATTAACCTTCTGAACTCAGAGCAGTTTTTACTCTTGTCTTATTTTTACTCACTGCAGTATAAAGTTATGCACCTCTATGGAAAGAATGAGTAGGATGAGGATGAGTAGAGAGGACTAAAAAATACATTTTGTGCAGTATGACACTGTTTAAATACCATAAATCATCATCATCTTTGTTTTTCTATTTCCCAAAATGGATTTTTCCAAGTGCCCATAGATGTTACCAACACTGTAAAAAAATATGGTTGCCCTACATATTATAAATAAATACATTTTTCCCATACTTGTCTCTTAACTGCTACACAGCCTGCAGTTCAGCCGAGAAGTCAGAATTTTTGCCTCGTGGTTGTTGGTTACAGCTGAGTCACTAAAGGCTTTTTGGGTAGGACAAGGAACGCAGAATTTATGTATAATCTGATGGTGATTGTTAAATTCTTGAATAAGACATATAGAGTAATGTAATATTGTAAATTTTTTCCTATGAAAATATGACGATTGTGTCCGTTTCCACACTTTCTGGCTCTGATAAATGGTGCAGTTTTGGTGATTTTTAAAAAAGATAACATGCCTTCCAAACCCACCTGCGAATTCTGGGGTTCGGAGGGTTAAAACCACCTGCCTAATATTGTGCAGGTCCCCCTTGCGCGTTCAAAACAAAAGCGCTGACCGGTCGGGTCATGGATACACGACCTCTGGTGTCGTCCTGTGGTGTCTGGCACCGGGACGTTGGCAGCAGATCTTTTGGTTCCTGTGGGCTGCGAGGTTGGGCTTCCATTGGGTTGTGGGGAGTTTGGAGGCCGGGTCAACACCTTTTTGACGTTTCCCTGCCATAGGGGGTGTGTGCTTGGTTTGAAATGATGTTGAGGTGGGTGGTATGTGTCAAAGTAACATCCACATGAATGCCAGGACCCAAGCAAAGGTGGTGAACTCATGTCAGAAGTTGGAGGGCCAAAAAGTGTGTTGTAGATCCCACTTTTAACAGCTTTAACTGACTGAATAGAGAGCCGAGCATCTGTCATGTCTATCTGAAAATATTTGGTTATAGGAAGTTGGTGTGTGGGATGTATTCCCAGCAGCTAAGACACTTCTCAATGATCAAAGAATAGCCTAATAAAGGAATATATTATAGGAATACTATGGCGGCAATGTGTCTTTGTGAGTCTCTTCTGCAATTGTATGATGCTACTTGTCATTTAAATATAATAGCTTGTGTGCAGAGAGATGTGTAATAGATGAAAGTTATTTCATAGTTTGGTAATGCAGATTATTGACAGCCAGGACATAAGAGGAATTGAAACCATCCAATTCTTGTGTGTGTTTAAATAGGACTGAGAGGGAAAGAGTTTGTGGACTTTTCAGTATTCAAAACTTATTCATAATGCTTCTTTGTCACTTTTTGACCCTACCCAAACCCATGGTACATTCTAATAGGCTTATTAGGAATGCTAAGATCAGGTTCCTGGCCAATCAGGTCAATTTCTAATTAATCGCTACCGGCACAAACTTAAACCTGATCCTTTGTTTACATCCAGTATCATGTGGGTGTCATACATTTGAATAATTTTCTTAATAAATGCCACATTATCAATCAAAATTAGATCAGTTAGTAATGTGATATGAGAACAGTTAACCTTGATCTTGAGTTAACACATGTACGCTGGCCAGAGGTCATTAAGTGTCACCGAAGACTTTGTCATGGTGTAAATAATCAATGACTCGGGGGCAAAAAAACTTCAACAGGGCCTCCCTGGAGTTTATCCAAACCCATGGGTCCAACAGGTTAGCAGGACACGCACATTGCTAACCACACTTTTAAAACAAATGTTTAAGTAAAGAAAAAAAATGAAGGCAACAGTTTGTATTAGTCTTTTTTAACTTCATGTGACGCGGAAATAGTCTTTCCTCTACAATCAATGATATTTTAAATGATCAATTACTTAGGAAGGACTTTGGATCCTGAGTAAAAAATATGTTATCAAGCCAAAATAATAATTTTACCACAGCTTGAATTTAGTTTTGATTACATGAATGCCTAAATTTCAGTTTCAATTACACACAATATGAAGGCAGTGTAATTACCTACTTACATAACTCATCAAAACTATTTTTGCAGCTTCAAGGGTTCATCAAATCATTAAATTAGAATTTCTATTTTTCAACCTTGCATTTAATTTAGTGGTGGTAACAGATCCCCTGAATTACTTTTTAAAGTGCACCAGTTTTACAAAGTACGCTGTCTTTCCGTCCTCCAAATCTCATCCTCTATTTGATTTAGCTCTTCATCCACTTAAGCACGGCCTGCCATCAAACTGAAATGTCCTACAATCGCTCATATAATGGTTCAACAGGATAATCCAGCATCCTTGGATCCAAGGTTTCCCTGCAGAACATTGCACTGTAACGAGATGATCAATGTTACACACTTCACCTGTCAGTGGTTTTAATGTTGTGGCTGCTTGGTGTATTAGTGAGTGCGAACTTGCAATAATAAGATGGTGAACATGGTGATAATTACACCTGCCAAACACCAGAATGTTCTAATGGGGAGCTTCATAGCATGCTGATGTTAGCGTTTAGCCCGAAGCTGTTGTCATTAGAGCAGAAGATCTGAAGATCTGAAGACATCTACACACAGTAGTTTGGTTCCTGTAATGCCACTAGAACCGGCACGAGAAGAGAAGAACTGCATGTGTGTGTGAGAGCATCAATCCCTCATAGCCCTCTGTTTCCTGTCAGAAGTAATGAACTGAGAGGTTGTGATTTGGCTTGAGGAAAACAGGGCTACTGTGTGAATCAGCTCCAGCCTGGAAGGCATTCAAAACAATCTGCACACAGATATAGGCATCATTTGCTTGCATTAACATTTTTCACATTTGCCAGGAATGTTCATTAGCAGCGAGGTGGGGGGAAAAGCTCAGCAGCACGGCATAAACGTCTCTGTAGGGTCCAGGTAAGAGGGGGGAAAAGCGGGGCAGAAATTTGCTGCTGAACTTTCATTTTCAAACACGGAGCACGATTCAAACGTGTGCTTCGCATGTGGACTGTTTTGACAAAGGAAGCTGCCGATAGCGACTGCGGATGCTCATTCATCTGTGACTTCTTCTTTGCATATTTGCTTGTATCTCATCCAAAATGCCTCAGTCACGCCGAGGCACTGTGAGGACGCAAATGAGCAAAGAAAGGAAACCAGGAAAGGGAGACAGCGATAACATTTTTTGCATGAATGTGTCTGTCTGTCTGCATGTTTATGGTGTCAGATGATGGAGGCATGTAGCAGTGAGCTGGAGTGAGAACATCCATTTTGAAGAGGGAGGAGTAGTGAGAGTGGGTGTTGGAGGACAGAGTCTATCTGTGTTGTGTCAGCTGCCATCTGTGTGTCAGAGCACATCACAGAAACTGTGAGGCCCTCGCCCACACCTCCAGTATCACCCTGCTGTCTGCTGGGCGCCAACACTCACACAATCATGCCTCCAAACCACTAGTCCTCAGATGTGCACATTTTCTACACATGTTGACATGTAGTAATGATAAATCCATGGAAGGTGTGCGGACATAAGGGAGCTGAACACATGTATTTCGCTCCACTGAGGCATGTATTGGTTGTTTTTTACATGATAACCCTCTAAACCCAAAGCAATTTTGTACTTTTTATTTTTTTTGCTTCTGTCACATTTTTACTCACAGTCTCCTCAGTTTTCACAGCAATATAAAGTCCTATACCTCTATGGACACAGAGCAACCATGGCTAGAAATAAAGACACCTCAAAAACACCATCTGTGCAGTACAACAAAGTAAAGTAGAAACGAAAGCTGATTACAAAAACTGAGAGAATATTTTACTGTTTGCATTTTTGCAACCTCTACAAACTGCTTTTTCTACTCTACTCTGCACACCAACTCTAGAAAGACGTTTCACCATGCTGAATGTATCTTCCAACAACTTGCTCCTCTGTATACCGTTTTTGAGCCTTGCCACATTTATTCTGTTGCTCAAGAATGTTTTATTTTCCTCTGAATCTCTCCAATTTGTTTCCATACTTGTCTCCAATCTGCTCTGAATTACACAGGCTGCAGTTCATACGAAAAGACATTAAATTTGTGTCACGTGACTGTTCCCAGATGAGACAGTCGTGGCTTTTTTGGTTGCGTCGAGGACCAGAGAATTTTTGATTTTTACAGGATTTGGTGCAAACGGTTTATTTTTATTTATTTATTTAATCTATTACATAGAATAAATAGATCGGCTTTTAAATATCCTGATTTTAAGCTTGGATTAGGTTAGTTTTCATGTATCATACATTATTCAAATTCAAGGACTCTTTAAAGTTGAAAATCCAATGATACTTCCTGTTTTAACTGTTTCTGGCTTTTTTTTTTAAATGTCATAGTTTTAGCAATTTTTTAAAAAGATTTATTTTTTGGTCTTTTCATGTCTTTATTATTAGAGAGGACAGGACAGTGGATAGAGTTAGAAATGGGAGAGAGTGAGGAAGGACATGCGGTAAATGGCCGAGGTCGGACTCGAACCCGGCACAGCCGCTACGCCTCTGCACGTGGGTCACGCAACATAACCACTAGGCTATCAGGGCGCCTGGTTTTAGCAATTTTTAAAGATAAAATGAAATCAAAACTGCACAGAGTTGATGTTCTGAACCTAGTTGTAGCTGCACTGGAATTACATCATAGAGCCTGAAGCCATCTGCCTTTGGCCACTTATACTTTTTTAAAGTATTATTTTTTGGGGGAGTTTTTCCCATTTTAATGATAGAGAGAGAGACAGGATGAAAGGAGGTATAGAAGAGAGAGACATGCAGCAAAGGGTGTTGAGCCGGATTCGAACTGACGACCGCTGCTGGCAACCTGCGCCCACATGGTAACGCCTTAACTCAGCGAGCTATACGGCGGCCCTGGCCACTTATACTTCAAAATAATTTATACAAATATATATAAAATAGCAAAATCTTGTAATGCAATGCGATTCATGTGCACTCCTGATTTGTTGCATGAAGTGAAAGGTAACAGCAATCACCGAAAAGAACTACAGAGCCGTTCATGACATCCTAACATTCAATCTAACTTGTAATTTGACAGTTTACCCTGTTGTCTTCCAGTTATACATACGTCCTCGGATGTAGCAGCGGGAGCACACACACAAACTCACCTCTCGCTACGCTCTATTTCACCAAAGACAGCTCAACGCAAATTGTCAGGGATGAAAACAAAAACAGCAGCTTTGTGACAACTAATTTGAACTCGTTTGTATGCACCTCTGCTCCCCCGTGTTGATTTTCTCTGCATGTGACAGCTGTTTGTACCTGTGTTCTCTCTCCCCGGGTTGCTAATCAATGTCTGATGGTGAAATCCTGAATCCCACCTTGTAGACGAATGGCTCAGCACAGCTCAGAAATGTAAATGTTTGGGTATTTGCATCCTATAGGAGGTGCATCGTTTTGCCGGCATGCCTGCAGCTTCATCAGGGGAGCCGTGAGGCAGATGCAACAGCAGTCGCTCTTCATTTCAACACACGGCATGAATGACTAAGCTCCTTGTGGCATCAAAGCCGAAGACATAAACATTAAAGCAGGAAAATGCATTTCACCGGAATCAATATGCTTAACATTTCTCCACAGGTGTTACCAATACTAGAAAAAAATGGAGGGTTCACATGCTACAGATCAGCTAATTGACAGCTACTTTACATTTTTACAACCTCTACAGACTAGATGTTTTTCACACGACTCTGCACATCAAACAGATGTTTCACCATGCTGAAGGTATCCTTCAACAGCTTGCTGACAACTTGCTCATCTGTATACTGGTTTTGATCGATGCTGCCGCTATTTTATTGATCAATTATGCTCTATTTTGCTCTCAACCTTTCCATTTACGGGCAGCTGTGGCTCAGGTGGTAGAGCGGGTTGTCCGCTGATCGCAAGGCGGTTCGATCCCCGGCCCCTCAGCATGCCGAAGTATCCTTGGGCAAGACACTGAACCCCAAGTTGCTCCCAATGGCAGGCAGGCACCTTGCATGGAAGTCTGTCGCCATTGGTGTGTGAATGCGAAACACATTGTAAAGTGCTTTGAGTACCACTAAGGTAGAAAGGCGCTATATAAGTGCAGACCTTTTACCATTCGCCTGCTCTTTGTAAACACTGCCTGCAGTTCAGCCGAGGGTTGATCACAGCAAGGTCAGTTATGGCTTTTTTTTCTTTTGTGCCGAGCTGAATCTGGTGCAAACTGCAACATTATGAAAGAGACTGAGTGATTTTTGGCATGTTTTCCTGACAGAACAGCACATCAAGCATGTTCAAGAACGTCCAGAAAGCTGTTGATTTTTCCAATGTTTGCACATCCTGGTTCCAACAAATGCTGTAATTTTGGCCCTTTTTCACACCCGCCAGCTGGTTTGGGGGTTTAGGGGGTTAATTTGAAGTTTTTCTCATAATCTCATAATCAGGGTCGTCTATTCAGGACAATACGGTAGATCATTGACCTAGTCTGTGCTCACTACCTGTGGCTGTGATTTGGGGTAAAAAACTCCAATCATCCAAACATCTATTTATTTTTATTCTACTTATCTTGTGTATATGGCATTATGGGATCCTATTTATTTGCTGAACTTGTTTTATTGTAAAGCATTTTGTAACATTGTTTTTGAAAACTGCTATAGAAATAAAGTTATTATTATAAATTTTAAGTATATATTTCTTTGCATGTGTATAAAAATGTACTTTTGTGTTCCTTTATTATCTCTTTAATCATCCTGTGACCTGTCAGATTCATCTCATGTCCCCCTCTTGGGTCTTGACCCTGAGGTTGGGCACCAGATTTAACCTCTGACCCTCCTCCTCATTCATGGACTCCTAAATCTCCCTGATTCCCCTCGAGGGCGGCGGCGTTTTGCTCGTTATTTGCTCGCGGTACACACATCCGACAGACTGCGGGCGATGACATCTGGGGATCTGATGGTGTCTTGCTCTCCGTATGGACGGTCTGGAAGTGTGTTCATCCGGCAGACTGAAGCCAAGGTCACGAAGAAGACACACAATACACAACACACAACACACTCCGCTGCCGTCGCCGTAGGACCGCACACACACACACACACACACATGCAACTCATTAACTCTGATGGATTACAGCACATTTCAGGCTAATAGCGCAGACATACAGTAGCATCACACACCATGCAGAAGTGCACATCAGACTATGGCAGCACATCAGATGGACACAGACCTGCCACCTCGGTGTCACCTTCAGCTAATCCTTACGAGACAGAGAGCAATCCATTCACCGGCCACACAGATTTACCCATAATCCCTGAAAATGAACTCATTCAGAGTACAAGTCCTGAGTCTGGCCACGCATGTATACACACAGACGCGTTCAGCATGCAGCTAAAACACATGTAAACTCAAAAAAAGGCACCTTGAGGAAGACAAGTTAGAGAGCCCCGACAATAGAGAGTGTGTTTGTGCTTTTTTTTCCATTGTCTGTATGCGAGTGTGTGTGTAGCCGCAGATTTAATTGGATGGGAATGTCACGTAGGACAGGGGACATGAGTGCTGCCGGTGGTGTAGGTCGTACACCAATTACTGCTCCGCGCTCTTCAAAACCAGACGCCGAATGGAAGACTGAGACCCCACTTCATTACCAAAGTAAGCCTGTGTGTTGATAGCAGCCAAGTAGGGCAGCACTGTGGGGGTGTGGGGGGGCGGCTGGTGGTGGTGGTTGTTGGTGGTGTTAGTGGAGCGAGGAGGGGGACTGTAAAAATTCAAACTGACACCTAAATTGCTGAGGAGAAAGTGGCTGCAGTTGAAGCTCGAGGTCTGATCGCCTGGTTTTACTTTTTTAAATACTAATATTTATTAGTGCATTAACCTGGTGGACTGGTGTGTACAGTAGGTTTAAGGAAAGGCTGAGTGTATGAATTTACAATTAATTAGATTAAAAAAAAAAAAAAAAAAAAGACTTTCC
>OMNN01053616.1:0-10335 GCA_900302755.1 Chromis chromis
TGGATTTAACATCCGTGTTGATGAGACTTAGACACCCAAATAAACATTGTCCCAGAACAAGCACACTCCCTCATGCAAATGGAAATCCCAAATGTCACTGGCCTACCCCTGCAGGAAAATGCACCCCACCACATGGCAACAACATCAAACAATCAGGAACATCTTGAGGAACATGACAATGGCCCAATATGTTAATTTGACCTCCAAACTTCCTAGACCCCATTCTGATCAAGCATCAACAGGATGCAGTGGAACAAGTTTGATTGACAGAGGCCCCACTGCACAAGCCAGAGTACTCAAAGGATCCACTGCCAACGTCCTGGTTCCAGACCCCATAGGACACCCTGAGAGGCCCTCTTGTCCATGCCCAATGGTTCAGAGCATTTTTGACCACAAAAGGGAGACCAACACAATATTAGGCAGGTGGTCACTCACAATGTTATGCCTGATCGGTGTACCTTCCAATATATCTGAAATAAAAATGTATAGAATTAAATGTTTGGTTTTGCATTTCTCTCTCTTTTTCTTTTATCTCTTCCATTTTTTGTTGATGTTTTTTTTCTGCATGCTCCCCTCTTCCCATGCCTCCCCTCAGAACAAGTCTGACACTATAGATAAAACGACCATCTGCTTGTTTTCCTTCACCTTTATCACACAAATGATGAACAATCATCTGTGTTGTCAATCAACAAACATGCATAGCTATAGCAATAATGGCCCAGAGGCCAACACTCCAAACCAATTCACGATTCTGCCTGATTCACATTCATCATGCAGGAAAAAACAATACCATGCAGCGTTATGGAAATACATTTACCTCTGCATTTTATAGACAACATTGCCTCTTGGAATAGCGGCAATCTTTCACGGCGACGAAAAGAAATTTACCAGATGTGAATGTGTCTGCCAGCTCCCACAATGACAACAGCAGGTGAGGCTCTAAATGCTTCTATCTAAGTACGTGTGTCGTGCTGCTCTTCAAACAAAAGCAGGAGCTAATGGGCAGGTTTGGTGAATGCATCTTAAGCCTTCGTGATTGCGTAAGTAACGGAGGGAGAGGAGTCATCGTGTGACTCACAACCAGCAGGAGGAAAGGTAGAATTGGTATATTAAGGTCACAAATACACTAATACTAACCCCCTCACACATAATGTAAAACTAGCAAGAATGTTGAAACTGGCAAAGAAAAGCAAATTCTGGAGGACTGATGATCCAAAGTGACAACTGTTGACATTTACCGTAATACGCTACATTCTCACACTTTCTGAGTTTGCAAAGGACTTACTAAGAACTCTGAAAGACAAACTAATGGACAATTAGAGCAAACAAACGCTGCGTCTTTATAACCACTGTGTAGGAATATCACTTACTTGAATAAAATGTCTTTAAAATGACTACCACTGAAGCAGCCAAGGTCAAGACTAAAAGCGTAACTAAAAGGAATACGGTCTGCTCAGTCTGTCCTGACAGATAAGTAATTCCGAGAAAGTAGCCGAGATAAGAAAATTACTCTGAATAACAAAATAAGATCCTCTGATTGAACTTTACAGTACATTTATCACTGAGTAGCGTAGGATGTACACGTCTGTGCAGACACATGTGCCTCTTCCCCATCCTGTCATGCAACACCTGGTTCACCTCCTGCGGTTTGTACTTTCAGTCCTGGCGTGTCCTCACTGTATCCATGAGCAGTCTATTTTTGTGGATACGCTCTGGCTCGGTGCCCTGCACTGCTGCTTGCAGCTATATTTATGATTTATATGTTCACACAGAATGTTGTCCTGGACCACGAACATTGCAGATGATTATTAGGGTTTGTTTCCATGTTGGATCCAGTTCCACACTGATTAAATACTGAAGATACGGTAAACACTGAAGCTAAATGATCTTTTTAATCAGAATTTTTACCTCTTCTTGCTTTTTTTTTTAAGGGGCACTCTGCCAATTTTGTTGTATAATGTCTTCCTGTGTTTGGTAGATAACTCTACATGAAGAAACGTTATCATATGTGATGCTTTTCATCTCATTAACAAATTCCAGCTACAGGTTATCAACCTCAAGTTAATAAACCTGTCAAAGTTGTAGTCTTTTCCTCAGACAATTAAAATTCATTACGGATCTGAACTGTGACTTTGATCTGTGCTTATTTATATTTTTAATTACATGCAAATTATTGAAAAACATGGCACTGCAGTATTTATTTATTTATTTTTTGTAGGCGAGTGCATCTGCATAGAAAATAAAAATTAATTTTAAAAAAAGATGAAAAATAACTTTATATGGTAAATTTGAGTACAAACCATTTGGAACTTTTCTCATATGGTCTAACACTGGCATTCAAAATAGCTTTTTGCTTTGGATGGCATTCAATTCTGGCTTTGCACTTGTCATACAGAGCTTTGTGGTGCTGATTAAAATGGTCCAACAAATTAGTTAAGTTGCCTCATTTGGTGGAAGCAATTGTAGAAAACTGCCAATAAAGCCTGTGTTCAGTCAACATCATCCGGTCCATCTGTAGCTGAAATATTTCCATTTTTTAAAACTATATCTTCCTTTTCAGTGTTTCTCTCCTTTTTCTTGCTATTTTTGCTGTGCACATGTGGAGCCAACATGTCAACAAACTCCTTGTCTTGTAAATAATGTTCGATCAGACAGACTTCTTTTGTATTTGAGTAATAGAAAAAGTATGCTTGCATAAAACAACGTCGTAGGGTGTTGTGTTTGGGTTAATTTGCTTTATTTTTACATTACACTTCCTGTCATGTGACAACTGCTCATGCTCACACTGAAACAATATATCATGCAGACCTGACACACATGTTTAAAGCTGGACCTAAATAGAGGCAATAAGGAGTTTGAAAGAACTGGGATTTGACAGTGAACTCTGGTGCGATAAAACGCTGTTAAACCACAAGACCCAGAAAGCTCAAATTTTAGCGCTATCTTAATGAAAAATAAAGTAGGGCGCATTCAACCATTCAGTGGAATTAGAAGATACTAAAGAGTGGAAAAGCGTTAATACAACTGCATCATTTAACAGATGTTTAAATTATACTGACCCAGATCACAGAGGACACAACTCTGAGGGGAAAAGCAGACAGTTGGCATTCAGACAGATCCAGTTAACGAATAAGGCTGTTTCAATGCTTCTCTTTCTCCATCTCTCTCTCTCTCTCTCTCTGGGTGCCGCCTCAGAGCCATTCTTTAGTGCCACCCATGATTAATGCAGCTATGAATGGGTTTCTCTTTCACCAGGCACTGTGGGAGAAGGGTTTCTTTCGCTCTGTCTCTCTTTCTCTTGCCATTTTACTTTCCTTCCCAATGTGACCCGGTTTAGTCACAGAGTGTGAAACTGATTTGGACTCATTTACATGCTAATTCCATAAAGAGAGGTGAAATGATGTGTCTGTATCACCTCATTGATTCTGAGAGACACCGCCGCACTTAGAAAAAAATTATCTGCACTTTTAACTATGTCATTCACACACTCCTTATTCATAGATTTAACTAAAGGGGTAGCATGAAGGAAAACACACTGTTTATGTAGTACCATGAAGTATGCATAACATTTCCACACTGACATGCAAAGAAATAGAAATATGTTGTCATTGGTTTACAGTTGAGGACAAATAGGGCTTCCATCATTGGTTGGAGTTCAGCCTTTTGCATCGCTTGTAGTTCCTGCAGCCTGATTCATGGTTGTTTTTCCTAGAGTTCATGTGCATATTAAGATCCGAGTCTTACACAAAATGAGGCCGATGTGCCGGGAAGCTACACTGTAAAACATACGCCTTTTGTCAAATTGCCCATAAAGCTGGTTAGCTAGCATTAAACACACTCACTTGAGGCATTATGGCATTTAACACATTCATAATGTATGTCATGTGGTCACCATTTGACTCAAGGACTCTGGGGGGCAGCCCTAATAAATACCCATTGACATTTCTCATGCTAAAGTGAGCGCTAAAAGAAATTCATAAAGTCTAATTAAACTCTAATGTCTTCTCATCAGTAATTTTACATTTCTGTGCTCCGCCACAGTCAGTCCACCCGACTTTATCCGCTGCCAGTCATGGCTTTCACATGGCTAATCTGGACATATTTTTTTGTTTATCATGTTTCATGGGTCGCTTTCATGTGTCGTTCCATGTGCCTGTGTGTAATTAGTTGTGAGTGATCTGGTGTCAAATCAATGATTCTCAACGACCGGCTGGAGCAAACCCCTCGATTGTGTTTTCAGTTCAGCGTCCTCTAATCAGCAACATCCCAAAAGTGTTTGTCCACACGATGGCGAATGAATTGTGAAGCAAATTAGTGATGAAACTAGAAATAAGCCTAAATTTCTCATGAAGTAGGAAGCTTTTTATTTTTCCTTAGAAGTAAGCAGCAGTAGTCTACTAAAGTCTCTCATTTTCTATGTTGTCATTTTGCTGTGTTATTTTGTCATATTTCCTTTGAAATGAATACCGTTTGCCAGCAGAGATCCATCAGTGGATACTTTGAGTTTAATACGTTTCTCTAGTTCCCAAAGAGGATGTCATGGTGGCTGCTTTGGTATGAGCTTTGTGACAAGATATATAACATACTGTATGATTTTTGAGACAAATTCTATTCTTCTTTTAAGATTAAAATACTTGTAAATTGAGTAGAAGGCAAGGTCTGACTCAGATTTCTATGTTATGAAGACATCACAAAAATAATTCTAACTATCATGTAAGGCAACATTAAGGGATGGACTTGAATATATCCAGCATGCAAAAGCTAAACTGTCTTTTAAATTTGATCCTGTCTGATAAGAAAAAAAATCATCAGAAAACTGTATTTAAAACAGTCATGAAGATATGAAAAATATGCTTGACTAGTAGGGGACAGTCTAGAAATCTAGTCCACTACCCATCTGCTTTGAAGATCTCAGACCAGAGACAATGTGCCCTCGGTCTTCACACTCGACTCAGCGCAGCGTCATTTCGAACACTCAGAAGAGCGTAAACAACACATCCTGCTGGCCTGCAACATTTCTCAACTAGTCACCGCTTCGAAATCGATTAATCGAAGGTGTGGATCACTGATGCGTTAAGGAATGTCAAGGGAGCAAAGATGAGTTTCATGCATTCTTGGAGATTGACTTTTCAAAGCGTTTTACAGAAGCACCAGAGGAGCAGGAAAGAAAGAAAGCTGTCACTGACAAGAATGAAGGACAACATGTCACAGGGGTGACGGCTGATGCATGTTGGAGAGGTCAGCTTACTGCTTTATCACTGGCACAGAGGTGATTTTCTTTCTCTTTGTCATTGAATAGAGACTAGATTCAACTTTGCAAGCTATACATACATCAGCTGAAGTATCACAGAGCTCCAGATGTTCTTGCACACTCAGAAAAGAACAAACAACAGTACATTATAAGAAGCATCCTCACACTACACCTTTAACCACGCCTGACTAAATCCCAAAATGTGACCTAGATTTCTGCATGTTCTTTACCTGTTAGCAAAGAGCTCAAATAACAAAAAGAAGAAGCACAGATCACACCTTAAAGGAAAAACAGAAATCGGATCAGACAGCGATGTCAAAACAACTGGAGTAACGCTGATATGGCTGTCATATTCATGTGTGTGATACTATAACACTGTCAGGAGCCGGACAACAAGGGCTGACCTTCTTACTCCTGCAGGATGTTCATGCTTTATTTAGAGACAGCTGACTGTAAATGTTACACCGCTTGGCCTTTTGCATGGTTGAGGCATGGGGATTTATGTCCTCGATCAGATATTACTCAGAGATATTAAAAAGCAGCATTCATGTCAGATTGCTCAAAGAAGTATGCTATATGTATATTATGCTGTGATACGAATTTGAATACAAAAGACTAACTTTGCAGATGATTGCCAAATTGAATGTGTCATGTGGATGTCTTGGGAGCAGGATCATCATCTGATGCGTGATGGTGAGTCAGTCCCTGCGGCTCTGACTAAGTTTTGATGCTGTAATCAAGCACACATGCGAACCAGAAAACCGCTTCCCCTTGTGGTGAACGCTGAATTGTGATTAGTCTGTACACTTGAGGGAGAAAAAACAGCTGCTGGCAAGCTGAAAAGCAGAAGATTGAAGTCCTTACTGTGCAAACAGAGCAGCCAGCAAGGCTATGCGGTGGAAAACGATGAACAGAGGTACACACTCTGTAGGTACATTAGGTTACAGAGCTATTTCCATTTACCTCAGAAAACACAACCTGTAGGCACAGAAGGATTCAGCATATTTTAACTCGGTGCATGTAGAAGTGCATATGTCAGCTCACTATTGACTACTCTTGCTGAACACAACACAGTTTTCGCCTTTATTTGATTCTAATTTAGGCTTGATATGGTTTAACAGCACTCAGAAGGAATACCTCTACCAAGGCTGTGTAGTTACTTGTAGAGAATGTTTTTATTTTTTCCGTTTCAAGCTAACAAAGAGACTAATTAGTAATTGGGTTGATTTCTATAAAAAAAAATAAAGCCAGTAGGGAAGTGGACTCTGAACTACTCACATGACTCCGATCACGATATTGTACAGCTTAGTGTTTGTGAATCTGAGCAGCAGAGAGACTGTTGTTAGTGATGATGTCATGTGGAGATAAACCCTCCATAGATGATGATAATGGAACAACTCAGACATGTAGGACAATATGACGGCAGCCACTGTGATCATAAATAGAAGAATCTTCTCTGATTCGCACAGACACACTATTTGTACCTAATATCTCAGACAAAAATTATGGGCAACAAGGAATGTATCAGTCTGTCTTGATGCCTCACCCCAACCAGTCGAGGCCGATGGCCGCCTCCCCTGAGCCTGGTTCTGTTGGAGTTTTTTTTTTTCTTTTTCTCCCCGTTAAAGGGTTGTTGTTGTTTTTTTTTGGTTCCTTCCCACTGACACCAACTGCTTGCTCATAGGGAAACTAAAGGGAACTTTAATTGTTAGGTTCTCTGTTCTCTGTTAAAAATTCGTAAGGTCTTCACCTCACTATATTAAGTGCTATGAGATGACATATGTTGTGAATTGGCGCTATATAAATAAAACTGAATTGAATTGAATATCCCTTACAGCATAGACACTATCGAAAATAATCCTGAAACAGAAAAATATCAAATTCAGTCATCCATAATCAGAACAGCACAAATCCTACTTTGGACATGCAAGACCTGCAATCTGTTCTTGCTAGAGTGGTCAGTTCCTCTGTTTCAAATAGAAGTTATCTTTACATGAATTAATTTCCAGTAGATTAAGCACCAAAAAAAAAAAAACTCTGAGGTGTGAATTATATCCACCTCTTATCTGTAATTCCTCAGCACCTCTCTGTTAGCTAGTTAACACACAGCTACAGCGAGGCTGGATGGAAATTTGCTCGCTCTAATTGCTCACACAAAGGTTTTTCTACAGCAATACGATTGTTCTGTAACACCACTGCAGCGCCACTTATCTTTCAAAAAGCCCATCATAAATCACGGTTTCAATTGCCTTTTCGCCTTTATAACAGTTTTATGGAAAAAAAATCAACACCCACCCTGCAGCCATATCTATAGGTTTTTATCTTGGAATCTGCTGTTTTTGCTCAAGGGCATAATAGTCTGTTATTGCGCTGCCACCTACACAAATGTTTTGAACAGAGTACAAAATGCAAATGTTTTGCATGTGAAAGCTTACGGAGCAAAGCTTTTAAGAAGATATTGCACATGATATTATATAATAGATAACGGATTTCCCCGTGGCACTGCCATCCACAGCGCTGAGGCAGACTCATCTCTGTGAAAAAGGATATTGTTGTTTGTCTGAACCTAGCAGCTTGATGGGGTAATGATTTAATCACAGATTTCCCAAATATTTATTATGCTTTGTGCAGCAGGGCTGGAGACTGCTGCCCTGTTCTGGTACTCTCTGGGAGTCCAAATCTGGTATCCTGCGACTGCCGCATGAATAAGATCCCAGCAGGCTGCAGGAAGGGTGTTTGTCCTTCATTGCAGGTGCTGCACAGAAAACTCTCCCAGGCTGAGGACGGGGTGAGACAAAGCAGGGGGGAGACTGAGCCATGCACGAGGGGACACTGTAGAGAAAGTGAGGACGGACCTACAGGAGAAGAGGTGGGAGGCGAGGAAGGAGGGGAAGTAACGATGAAAACTTGACATCTCCACTCTAAACATAGTGGGCGAGTCGACATGCTGTGTGAATCTTTCTAGGGTTCTGTCATGGCTCTCCTGGGGGTCTTCACTTTCTCTAATAACCGTGCATTACTCTCTCCCTGCTGCCCTCATCCTCTATAGTCCTGGTCATTACTCTTTTCCAGAGCTGCACCACCGTCTTTGTTCTTCTCTTTATGTCCACTCCCAACTCAACTCCATCTTCTTTTTCCCCCAAAAAAATCTCATCACCTTTCATCTTGTCACAAAATACAAAAATTCTCTCATGCAGATTATCAAATCGGTTATAAGGGATAAGATGTGGCTCATTTTTAATCAGGTGACTCAATACACAAGCTGCAATGTGTCTATTTTACACCAGCGACCTGCTCTCCGAATGTCAACTCTTGATTTAATAGCAGTGCAATAGTAATGTCATCTTTTTCTCCTCTGTTAAATCAATCCATTGATCAAACTGACGCCACCCGATTGTATCTTGGTGAATTACTGGGTTTATGGTCGCATATTAAACGGAGCATTTAAAACGCTGCTGCAAAACCCTTTAAGGTTTTTACGTAACTGCTGTTAACATCATGCAGCTTAACGTTGCATATTTTCCACGTGGGCTAAAATCTGAGAGACTTGTGCTGTAAACATGAGACAGCCCAGAGGGATGTCATACAAGTGGGTTATGGCTACTGATTCTGCATGACTGCATGAGGACAGATACTGAGGATATAACAGAGTATGATACAAAGCAGACCCTGTGAGCTTGTCCCCCTGCTCCCTCGGAACAATGAACAGCCAGACACAACGCCTGTCAGCAACTGTCCACCCCTGTGGCTGGGACTGAAGGATAACCACCACCAAATAACAGGCTTCTCATCCAGCCAAGCCTTTCCACAGCATTAATAACTTGATTTTGAAGCAGATGATATGAAGGTGTTGATGCAGGAGAGTAGTGAACCTCACCAACTCTTCTAACTTAACTCAATATGTCACTCAGCTGTGAGACAAATGTGGGAGTA
This sequence comes from Chromis chromis, assembly GCA_900302755.1. Lineage (NCBI taxonomy): Eukaryota > Metazoa > Chordata > Actinopteri > Pomacentridae > Chromis > Chromis chromis. The sequence continues at coordinate 9,185 of OMNN01053616.1, forward strand.
AAGGGTTTATTATAAAGAGAATGAGCACACATCATGGTTGGTTCCCACAAAGGGAAACTCTGCACACGCCTGAGGTGCCGTTTAATAAAAACGATGCTGGAAAAAAGATCTGGACCATTAAGGGCATCTAAAAAATGTAACGACCTTATTCCCATCTCGTGAAGAACTAAAGGCCTATTTGCAATATAACCACAATCGATAATTTTAGGCGTAGACTGCGCATGGATGAATCACCGAGAACTGTAGCGTTTAGGTGCGAACAGACTTCCAAAACGCAGCTCCAACCTTTTATTTTCTTATTCTTAAACTGAGTTGCCTAATGAATGCACGCTTTCTGAATGTATCCCCTAGAAGCAAGAGCACCTCACCGCCCTGTTGTTAGAGCTGATGCTGAGGACAAATCCACAGGCGGAGCGAGCAGCATCCATCCACCGTCCTCCGGCTGCCTCGTAGGGGAAGACGATGGACGGAGCTGGAGGGGAGGTTTTAAGATGCGCACCGACGGTTCACCGTGTTGGGATGAGATTCGAAAGAAACGAGGTCTTACCTGGAGAATGTCACACGCTGATGGAGTCACCTCCGTGTGAGATCGGTGCGGGATGGAGCGGGCTGGTCGCGCATCACTCAGTGTGTGTCTCGGCGACAGAAAGCGTACGGGAGCGCAGCGGCGCCCCGGAACGAGTATAACGGCAGAACGATCCCACTGCAGTTGTCTGCTCGGTAAATACACACCGACTGCACGGGAGCAGCCACCCCACCCCTCCGGTACTCAAGACAAAAGAGTAATCCGTTACTCTGGTCGTTACACAGTGTGGACAGTACAGTTTAAACACTGGAAACACACAAAGCAACCAACTAAACCCTCCAACTGCAGGGATTTTTTTTTTACTGCAAAACACAGATTTTTCTTTATTAGAGTTGGAAAAACATGTAACACAATCAATTTATTTTGTGTAATATATTTCCTCATTTTATTTTACAGTTTTTTTATTATTATTATTAATTGCACCACCTTAGCACCACCTTTTATTTATCTTTTGCCATCTTTACCCCCAGTGACACTCTATGCATACAGCTTTTAAATAGATTATTATTATCCTCTTGCACATTTCAAGTTGTTTACATTGCATACTATGTAACCTTGCACATTT
>OMNN01053620.1:0-10098 GCA_900302755.1 Chromis chromis
GTCCATGTTAGTCTTGAACGCATACAGAGTTTACCTTGATTTCAGAAAGGGAGCAAAAAAGTGACAAAAAGATAATAATAATGAGGAGTTTCTTTTACACTTGTTAAAGGAGAGAAAGAAAATGTTACGTCATATAGAAGGTCTTCTTGTACAACATTCATGTGCACCACCCATTTGGACCAATACTTATCAAATTTATCAGCGCAAAGTCTGAGAGAAAACGTCAGCCTTTCCATGACAAACATCTCCTTTACAATTGTTACCCACTCTCTTTTTGTTGGTGGCTCTTTGTTTAGCCATTTCCTCGTTATTGCTTTCTTGGAAGCTACTAATAATATTTTAAGGAGGTATTTGTCTGAGGTATTTAGTTTGGTTGGTATATTTCCCAGATATATTGTGCAGAAACTATGTTCAATCTCAGAGCCCAGTATTGAATTTATTTCTGATGTTATTTCTCGCCAATAAGGTTGGATTGCCGGGCAATTCCAAAATATGTGGCCATAGAGCCATAGAGTTGTTACATAGTCTCCAACATTGCCCCGATTCTGGTCGGCCATTTTGTAAACATTTTATTCTTGGGGTGATGAAGAACCTGATCGTACTCTTCCATGAAAATTCTCTCCATTGGTTGGAACTAGAGGTGGTGGATTGCATCTTACATATATTCAACCACTCCTCCTCTCTTATTATGATGTTTGCTTCCTTTTCCCATTTAGCATCTGGTGGAGGCTTGATCAGATTGGGATCTAGGGAGTTTGGAGTCTGGGTCAGTGCTTCGGGTTCTTTGTCGTTTTCCTCAAGCTATTCCCGAGCAGATTTTGCAATGTGGGAGGTACATAGTGCTGCTAGTGTGGTGCTTTTGCCATGAGAAGGTGTACTTGATCTGCAACGTGTTTAGGCGAGTGGTACATATGAAAGTAACATCCATATGAATGCAGGACTCAAGGTTTCCCAGTAGAACAGTGTGTTGTAATGACATGATCAGTGCGTCATTGGTTTTAATGTTACTAGCATTGTGTGTTACTGTACTGTACTGTACTGTATTGCTGTTTTACTTCACACGGGAATCAGAAAATTACATACAGCTAATATTGTTTTGCTCTGTTGTGCACTTCTTGTTCCACAATAGACAGATTACCAGAACAAGCCTACTACATGCAATATGTGTCATGGACTTGGGTTTAGGTTTCTGATTTTGTTTTGTTTTTCGTGATTCATTCCCGCGTTTTCCTTTTGTTTGTCTACATGTAGATTTATGTCCCTTTTCAGTTACTTCCTGTTTTACTTTGAAATTGTCTTTCCTTGTGTGTTGTTTATGTGTTGTTTATGTGTTTACATCCGTTCTTTCTCCCTCTTTTCCCTCCCTTTTAATTACCCTGATTAGTTTCACCTGTGTCTTGTCTCCCCAATCAGTTCTGAGTGTTTAGTCTTGTCTGTCCCTCTGTCTCTGTCAGTTTGTCCCATTTGTTACCCAGTTTGCCTCCCTCATGTCACACTTCCTGTTCACCCGCCTGAGGTCTTCCCTGCCTCTAGTTTGTACATGTAGTCTTTTTGAGCTTTGTTGAGTTTCTTTATTTCTTGCTCCAGTTTAGGACATGCTTTTGTTACCTTTTTGAATTTTTGGTTAATATTTGCCAGTTATACTTTTGATTAAAGTTCGCTCTTTGTTCCCCTAATACCTGTCATTGGTGTGCATTTGGGTCCTTGCTTCATGACATCGTGTGCTGGATAAGCATATATACCTGTCCTCCAGGAGTTATATGAAACCCATAGAGAAAAAAAATCATGATTTGTTTTTTGAAGTATATGAAATAATCATTCATTGCAATGTTCAAATATGTGTTTAATACATATACTTCTTATATAGTACGTGTGACTATTAAGATCAGGGGTTTATATTGTGTTGTGTGTCTGTAATTTATAACAAGTCTTTAAAAAAAATTTCCTCAAAAAGAGACTCAGAAGGTATTTAAATGTCTTTTTAAAAAGACTTAAATGATGTTTCTTCCTTGCTTTAGGCAGTAATCTAAGCTAAAGTGAAACAGATTATTTAAGTTTAGCAGAAGCAATAGCTCGCTGATTGTGGTCCTGCTGCCCCCTCTACAGGGCAAAGTGGTTACTAGCTGATTACTATTTCAGAGTTGGGTGTTTTATCTTCAAAGTTTCAGGACGGAGTTACTGTTGAGTGAAATCCTAATTCTGTGCTGAATGTCATCTTGGTGATCAACAGATTTGTTAAAGGAAACCATTAAAAAGAACACGCCCAACTTTTTCATAATTTATTACTGAATATATGAAAAAAGAGCTACAACAATCACCAGTGTCATTAGATAAAGTGCACTTCATAAGAGCAGTGTCATCATCTGTGAGACTCGATGGAAGCCTACTGACATGACCGATCACATCACATCCTACCCGGTAATGCACACGATGATTCACAAGCCACATTCACAATAATGCACATGGTGACGGAAAAACGCACACTTAATATTGCACACAGTCAATATGCACAGATACACACAGCGGCTGGTACAAAGGATAATAAACAACACTTTGGCTCATATTACAAAGCATGCTGCTGTACAATATAAAACTGCATATACTCTGACAAAAACACACAAATGTAAACACACTGATGTGCAAAGAGGTGTCGACTGAGACGTTACCTGACAATGTTCAAAGTTCCTGGCAAACACATCTCACATTCTGGCAGTGTTGGATTACAATCAGATGGAAGAGTGCACGGTATCTCCCAAAGTTGACATTAAAGCACTATTTTAGTAGATTGTTACCACTCATCTATGCTAAATACATTTCCTAAAATGTTAAACAATTCCTAGTTTCCTTTGCTGCTCCAATAACATCAAATTAGACTAATTTTATCAGTAAAAATTGAGCCAACTTGCAATGTTAAATAGTACAGAATTCCCCTATAAAGCACAATGATCGCAGCAAGTTTTGACTGAGAAATACTTCTGAGGCAGGTTTCTAGATGTGAGGTCAAAAATTGTGCAGCTTCCTAAAACATACAAGATATATTAGACGAAAAATATTTTAATATCATCCTAAAAATCATCGGATTCAATATGAAAAATCACAGTGTCCACTCGAAATCCGCTTTGTGGGAGTAGCTGGGACTGAGACGTTTGGCAGTGTTTGCAGGAGTGACAGGATGACAACATGGAGGCTGGAAGGCGGCGACAGAATCACATCAGTTACACTATTTCTGATTGTATTTATGTGTATTAACATTCCCTTTATACTCGGTTATTATTCTCTGTGAGCAGCAGGAAAACACACCAAACGGTACACGACGTGAAAAACGTGATCTGAGAAAGATAAATCTAACATTCAGAGAATACGTGAGAGCATGTAAACACACTTAGTGAATACAGTGTACCTGATTTTACACATTACATTGTATGCTTAGCACATTATCAGTTTCTCTTTTAATAAGTGTATTTAAGCACAATTAAAATACTGCATGAATGTGTTAATAATGTGTATTAATTTGTAATGTAGACACACTCAGTGCTGTCAGCCTCAGTCTAAAAGATGTTTTCTCTTTCCTCACTTCCAATACTTTCCCTCACAGATCTGTGGCTCAATCAAGCTGTAGAACTAGTGAAAGGAAGGGATGTGCACTTGAGCATACTTGTGTTCTCTCTTAAACTCTCTGCTTCACTTGTTCCAGAACGTTCCCTCAGCGGCCAGCCTCTGGTTCAGCCGACAGAGCTGCCGAAGGAAGCCGTCGTTGGGTCCGATCTCTCTCTTCTGCCGCACCATGGCCAGAGCCGTGTGGACGTCCATGTTCTGGCGGAGCATCAAGTAGGCGATGACCAAGGTAGGAGAGCGGCTGTAGCCTTCCCTGCAGTGAACGTATATTTTACCTGCAGAACAAAAGACAAGCAAATGTTCCAAGTTCATCAAAAGCCCAACCCAAGTGGTATCTGACATTTTAAATAGTTTAAAGCTGCATTAGTGGACTGTTTGGCCATCTTGGAGGCAGTGGAAAAAGCTGGAAACACAACATTGTCACATTATTAGCTTGTGAAGTTGTTATGGCTAACAGACCAGTTTCTATTTATGTCACTGGACATTCACATGGAAACAGAATTAATTCATGTTTCTGGTCGTTTGACAAATTTAAGTCCAATATTCAGTCTTGATTCTGCTAAGCTTCGGTTTCCACCACAAACTGTATATAGAAGACGGACGTTGCTACCGTGACTTTGTGAACTACTGTTTTGAAACCCCAAGTTTGGCATTTGGCCATCGCCATCTTAGTCTTTTGAAACTGGACATAACAACCAAGTGGTGGATCTGACTAGAAAACCTGAGGACGCTAAGCAGGGTTATTCCTTTGTGTCTGTCAATCACAAGGTACACTCACCCTAAAGCATACCCAGCTTTGTCATCTACTTTTACTCTGATTGGGATGATTATTTACAAAATGAACATTATGTTGTATTGATATGGACTTGAAACTAGATTGAGACCTTAAACATGTTCGGAAAATGTTTACTGAGGTAACAAATCAGGTGAGAAGTAGAGTCATTTTCTCATAGACTTCTCTGCAAATCAGATTTCTTTTTGGAGTCGCCCCCTGCTGGCTGTTAGAAAGAATGCAGGTTTAAGGCTGTTCACTTCACTGGCTTCACTTTTTAGCTTCCACCAGCTCTTTTACTGCTAAATCTTCCATTATGTTTACAAGCTAGTTGCTAACTTTGTCTTCTTTTTATTACTAGACAGACAAATTTATTTATACCACGCTTTATTACATATTCCACCAAATCTAATGAAACAAACAACTGTGTAGCTGACTAGCTGTCACACACTGATAACATAAGGTGACTATTTATTACCTTGCATAGTGATTGCTAATATCGTACACTTGCACACCCAGCCCTTACAAGAGCATTTACTGATAATCAATCTTCAGAGCACCAGACATGGTAAGTTCAGTATTTACTCTCCTATTATCTCATTTAACCATAGACAGTGACTCAACAGACATGTATTTAAGAAACAAATCTCCTTTAAATTCTTTAAATTAAAATCATCTATCTTGATTGTGAGGGTTCTCAGATTTAGCACAAGTTAAAAGTAGTGGTGTCATCATCTGATTAAACTGTTTAAGATCTCTAACATTTTTCTCAAGTATCTTTTTGCTTTAAAGAAAGAATAAAGAAAATGAGAGAATGTAATCATCTGAGGTTTTCAAATATCAAGCAATAAGAGGAAAACCAGTCAGATAAGGTTTCTTCCAAAAACTATTAGTGTGGCTGTTTTTTTTTTTTAAAGATCTCACATTTCATACAGAAACAACAAATAGGGCAGCTTGTTCTCTCAGTTCTCTGACCTTTTCCATTTTTGTAAGCCAGCGCCTTCTCGATAAAGTCCGCCCCCTCCTCAAAGAAAACGCTGATGTCGAAGTGGTCGGTGTCGCTGGCCTGCACACCGTGGTAGACGATGCCTGTGCCGGCGTAGAACTCAGCGTTGGTGTTGACGTGCATGAAGGAGTTTCCCTCTGCGGCGTTCAGGATGTGGGTGATGCCCAGACGCTTCAGGCGCATCACGTTGGTCGCCACAAACCTGCATAAGAAAAAAACAAATCTATGAAGCTTATTTCACACATTTTACTGACTGTGATAATACAATTTGTGTTTGGACTGAGGCCTATACTCCCTGCATCCGTTATAGCAGGTCTGGTTTTATTTTGTTCAGCATAGATAACAAATCCAAAAACCAAATGTCAAGATTTTGCTGGTTTTGGTGGAACACAACAAGATAATTATGACTAAAAGAGGATATTTATGCTCCTTCTTGTGCTTTTTGACCTGCTGCCAGTCTCTGACTTTCTCTCTGCCTTAGTGATGTTGGATTTGTTTGGCTACCCAGATTATCTCCTTGTTGCTGAAATGTAAGCCCAGTGCAGTACCTTGAATTCTACCACCTCTGCGTGCTTATATCTGCATTCTCTGTTGTACCTTAAACTGGGGCAGACAAATTACTATAGAAGCTAAATGGCTAAAATAACTATTATATATTATGTTATTATATATAATGGATCTTTCAGCCTGCAACACTGCAAACACTGTTCAGGAATGGTTTGAGCAACATGACAAAGAGTTTAAGCTGTTGACTTAGCGTCCAAATTCCCCAGATCTCAATCTGATGGAGCATCTGTGGGATGTTCCGGAAGATCCAGTCTAGATCCATGGAGGCTTTCCAAGGACACTTTCAGAGGTCTGTGGAGCCTTAAAGAGCTATTTTAGTGGCACAAAAGGGACCAACACGATATAAGGAAGATGGTTTTAATGTTGTGGCTAGGTGGTTTATGAGCTAAAGTAATCCTGAATCCACCAACCAAAGGCTTCCACATCATAACATTGTTAGATTTCAAAATCTGGCAGAAGTATGGACCGGCTAATACTAGTTGTTGCCATTGACGCTGTTTCTGAAAATTTAAGAGGCTCCGATTGCGAACCTCTTGTCTTTCTTTTCCATTTTGCCTCATATAAATTCACTGCTGTGCCACAGAGACGTGCTGCGCTTCACTGTGAACTTCTGGGACTGCTGCCTCACTTCGTGCCTCCTGCCTCTTAGATGTGAGGAGCTAAAAATAGAGCTGCCACTGACTGATGCTGATACTGAAGGCAACACAGTGGAACCAGGATAGACACATCAAAACACAGCGACAGCTCCAAGAGAGCGACGCGTGGGTGGATGCGCTGTGCACTCGGCTTCACATGGCTGTGTGAATTTGTTTGTCCCTGCCTGTATTTGTGGGGACATTTCGGTAGAAAAGAAACACAGTGTTTCTGCTCCGTCCATTATGATTCTTTTTGAAAAGCAGGCAGAATAAAGGAGGCAATATAGAGGTTTTCTCTCCTGGAACACACAGCGATGACTCACCAGGCTTGGAAATAAACACATCTAAGAGAGTCTGCTTAAAGGCCCAGTGTGTAGGATTTAGAGGAATGTGTTAGTAGAAATGGAATATAGGAATCATGAATATGTTGTTATTGGTGTATAATTAAATCACCCGTATCTATGTTGTGTTTTCGTTAGGTTAGATTCACGTTTTTACGTTGAGGTGGCAGCCACCTACACCCACTACGCTTAGAAAGGAGGGAATATTTACTTGGCTGCAATCTGTAACATCACCATTAGATGCCACTAAATCCAACACACTGGTCCTTTAAAACTTTTAGGTCAGCAATGTAAAATTTAGAACACATTAATTTATTGCAAGTCTAGAATGTTCGCTCCTTCCTCATCTCAACCTACTGTGTCCGCACATGTAAAATAATGCGATGGCTAAACACACTCTATACCCCACAGGCATGTGTATTACCTCCCTTTATTTCAGATATTTTAACAGTGCTAGTTTCTACTTTTTGTTTTTCTCCACAGTTCTGAGATGTAATAATACCTAACCGTCTTGTAATGTCAGAAACACAACACAAAATGTTAAGCTAAGCCCTGTGATAGACTGGCGACATGTCCAGGGTGTCCCCTGCCTTCGCCCTGAGTCAGCTGGGATAGACTCCAGCCCCCCAGCAACCCTACAGAGAAATAAGCTGTGTATAGATAATGGATGGATGGATGTTAAGCTAAGCTATTCCAGCTTTAATTTTACAATTCCACTATATTTAGTCAGAGCCAGGCTAGCTGTTTCCCTCTGTTTCCAGTCTTTGTGCTAAGCTAACTAGCTGTTAATACTAATTTAACGTTTTTTATTTATCTCTCAGGTAGAAGGTGAATGAGCACATTTCCCAATATGTTGAACTATTCTTATAACACATGATCCGTAGGGAGGCCCACTGCAGTGCCCTTACATAAAGCAGAGGCACTCGCTAGACTGATTAAAAATTAAATCAAGGCAGCCCTATCTCTGCTTTTAGACTGCATCTTTACAATGCAAAGTCTATGGGCCATGTGGGAAGACATGGACAGGACCAGGGGGTGAAACACTGATGTGCATGTGCAGTGGAACGCACAATGCAGAAGCAAACCTCCACAGCTGTAAAGTAAAGCCAACTCAGAAGAGCCAAAACTGCAGTTCCTCAAATGTCCACTTGAGGCTTGCTCCAAAAACAAGTCAATCCCCATAGACGCCCATGTTAAAATTTCCAACCTTACAGCAGAAATAAACACGTTTACAGCCTGGTATAATAAACAGCTTTGGTCTCTAGAGCTAATTTCCCTGTTCATGCCAACTGAATATATTGATATAACTCCATTTAAATTGTATTAACGCTTAAAGTTCTGTATAGTTAAGGGAGTGGCTGTAAGATAAGCCTCAAAACTGCTCTTTGTGAAACCTATGGATGACATAACAAAGGGTACGTCAGATTTTATATACAGTCTATGAAGCAAACCCGTGAGTGTGATTTATTTTTGCCTAATGTGCCAGGGAGAGCAATTTTTATTAAGGTAAGCAGGCACCACCTTCGGCATCCTGTATTCAAGTCCATCCATCAGTGGGCTACTCCCTGTGAATAATAATTCATCTTTAAAAAAGCTTTGGTTAACATATGAATTTGTTCCAACATTAGGGGGCAACTGATATGTTTTCAGGACCAGTGGAGCTTATTATTATTCAAGGTGACCGACAAACTATATTTAGAACCGATGATGAAAATCCTAGTGTCAAAATGTAGAATCATACAGTGAAATTAGGTTGAAATCATGTTCATGTTTTCCTTTTGTTCCATTAAAAGAGAACTATATATACCATCCAATGTTGGAGCACCGATGAGTCACTCATGTTAATAAGGGCATGGAATGTAGAGCACGTTTCTCTGGACGCATTAATTCAACAGGAGGCTAACGGGTTAAATGCAGGAGCTATTTTCAACTCCTCCATCTCTGCTCCATTTCACCCTTTTAGCAACATTCCTCCACCTCTTCAAAAATTCAACAAGCCTCTGTCTGGTACAGCCCATCATGTCTCCATCCCCTGCATACCTTCATGTTCCATTAGCAGATCAGTCCAAGACTAGAGAACAAAACAGCCCTGCTATTTTGTAAAAAATATGAATAAGCTGCATTAAAATACACCTCTATAAGAAAAAAGGTGTCTAATTATAGCACAGCAATGAGTCCTCACTGTGAATCAGGGTCTAAAGTTTCTAAAAATATCTGGATCATTCTAGAGTGCATGATGGAAAATCATGAAAGATGCTTGCAATCAGACACAATGCATTTGAATGCAGCTTTACACAGGGATTCCTGTTGCAGATTTTTCATGTTTTATGGTCTAATTTAATAAATCTATAGGGATTAATGTTTGAACTGTGAACTTTATTGTGTTGTTTACATGCATGAGCACATTAACAGAGAGATGCATGATGATTAGAGGATTAAATGGTGATAAATGTGGATTTATTGCGGTCAGATGGATGCAGAGATAATGTCTGTGGAGATGTTTACGTGACCTGAATTGGAGGGCGACAGATTGTTTGTTGTGTAAAATAATAGCTTTATGATTAAAGAAGAAATAAATGGAGATGATGACAACAGAGACTCACGCGTTGCCCACGTAAATCCGGGGGTAGACCTCGTGGAAGTGTTTGGTGGGCCAGCTGTAGAAGCCGCTGTCGTCCGTCAGCAGGTCGTTGAGCTGCTGGAGCGACACCTCGAAGCTGGACATGTCGAACCGGTCCGGAGCCGAAGCCTTCACCTGTTGGCTGTGTTTGTCCTTCATGTCCGCAGGAACAGAGTCCAGTGAGAGGTGCGGAGTAAGAGAGAGGAGCTGAAGGTGGCAGACAGGTGTCGGTTTACCGCCTGTAGACTGAGGAGGGCAGATCCGCTATGACGGACTCTGAGCGGAGCTGTGGAAACCAAACACGCTTCCAGGGCCGGAGCAGGGGTTTTGGGGGCCCGAAGTCAGGGGTTCCCCACATCATTCTGAGTCATCCCAAGATCCAAAACAAAAATATAAACAATAAGATGGAATACAGCGACTTGGGACCTTTTCAGACATCGGATATGGAACATTGCTGCTTCATCAATCCAGAAGTCTAGAAGTCTAGAATCTATTTATATCTATAGAGAGAAATATATATATATATATATATATATCATCCT
>OMNN01053623.1:4279-20877 GCA_900302755.1 Chromis chromis
TTAACCACCCCCCCAACATTCTTTAACTATTCACAATCCCTTAAAAAATACAATTTAAAACCTCCTAATCAGCACCTACTTCACACTGCTCTTTGTAATAGTCATGCAACAATGGCTTTAATTTAATAACTGTATTCAGATTTGGTTAAATTATCTAGGACATGTTTCTGTCACTTAAAAATCTAATATCAATTTTGCAAGGACTGATTATATTTGACAACATAGATTTTTCAAAGTAGTAAGTTTTCTGTATGAAACTACAGATAGATGATAAATTGAAGGGGAAAAAACCAACATAAAATGTCATAGTGAGGTTCTCGGCCTGCCACATGCCACATGCGACTTCAGTGCACCTCGGCATTGATCCTACAAGTCTCTGAACTCTGCTGGAGGGATGAACACCATTCTTCAAAGGATATTCCCTCATTTGGGCTTTTGATGATGGTGGTGGAGAGCAATGTCTAACACATTGCAACCACAATCTCCCATAGGTGTTCAGCTGGGTTGACTGTAAGGGCTACAACATATGATTCACATCATTTTCTTCCTCATCAAACCATTCAGTAACCTCTCATGTCCTATGGATGGGAGCATTATGATCCTGGAAGAGACCACTGCCATCAGGATGCTAATGTTTCATAACAAGATAAAGATGATCACCAACAGTTTTGTCTTGATTTGCAGTGACTCTTTCTTCTGAGGGGACAAATGGACCCAAACCATGCCAGCAAAATGCCCCCCCCACAGTATACCAGAGCCACCAGATCCCCTCACTGGAGAGTTCAGGATTTTACTTTAATTTGTCACCTGTCTGTTTGTTGATGCTGCAATAGAAATGACCATTCAGTGGCTGTATATAATGGTAGAAGACCTGGTATTGAAAAATCAAAAGTTATAGCAGAGTTAAGATTTAGATGTCAAATAATGTCAGTGCTCATATCAAAAAATGTGTACTGCAACCACTTGACAACTTACTGAGTCAAAGCATTTCAATAAGCCAGTACTACTTTAAATCCCAAATGTCACTGGCCTACCTCCGCAGGAAAATGCACCCCACCACATGGCAAAAACATCTAACAATCAGGAACATCTTGAGGAACATGACAATGGCCCAAGATGTTGATTTGACCTCCAAACTTCCTAGTCCCCATTCTGATCAAGCATCAACAGGATGCAGTGGAACAAGTTTGATTGACAGAGGCCCCACTGCACAAGTCAGAGTACCCAAGGGATCCAGACCCCATAGGACACCCTGAGAGGTCCTCTTGTCCATGCCCAATGGTTCAGAGCATTTTTGGTGACATAAGGGGGACCAACACAATATTAGGCAGGTGGTCATAATGTTACGCCTGATCGGTGTTTACACTAATTTGGTCTCAGATGGACACATTTCTGGCTCCAGTATCCATAAGTAAGAGAAGAGGTTGCCTTGTAAGTGTAAATACACATTCTATGCTCTCCAGAAAATGAAATAACAAGGAACATTGGCAGAAAGAAGGACAATGACAGATTGCACAGTGTCAAGGTGGGATTGATTTGCATTTTTTTGGCTGCACTAACTATTATTAAAAAGTGTATTTCAAGGCTGGAATAAAGTTACACAGTCTTAGTCTTCAGTTTTATGTCTCCAGAAAGAGCTACATATTATGAAATATTAACTTGTGTGTCGCTCAACAGTATTTGTAATAGTTAGTCGCCCATATGTGCTGTCTCATTTGCAAATGAATCTACAAAACCAACCTCAAAGCCAGTTTTGCAAATGAAACTCCTCAAACTTGTGTTGATAGCTTAATTGCAGCCATAAAAGTTATTAACAATTAAAACATTCTCTAGATACTTGTAAACATTTGACAAGCAACAAAATGGTACAGCAGTTTATCCTCTGAATTAATGATATGGGAGGGTAATTAGGGGGGCGGCTGATTCTTCTCACGACACACTTACAGCGACTTCACCAATTAGTGGTTGTTGTGACAGGTCTAATGTTAATAAGTTTAAATAATTTAGACTTTCAAAATCATATGCAAATGAGGGGATGATGCTGATGAAATAATGTGGTACGATGTACAATGGAGTGTTCAGCACAAGATGCCGATCCACACACGTTTTCATCCTGCTCAGGTGTCTTGGGTTTAAATCATATATATTAACCAGAGTCAGTGATCTAAGAGCAGTTAAGGAAATACTAACTTTTATTTTTGCTATTTTCATTCAAATGACAACACCTGCATTTGGCAATAACTTCCTCCATATCAAGTTTACAAAAGTGTCTGTAAACATTAAAGTGCAAAGAATTTGCTCGCCAAATATGGCACATGTCTTTTTAAAGGTTCATGCTACAAGCACTCCAGTCTAGTTTCATGTGAAGAGTCCAGACAGTTACCTTTTCAATTCAACCACACAAATATACCCTACTAATATTTTCTGAAAACAAAAAAAAAATGCTATTTAATAAATTTCGATGACGGTCAATGGTTTCAAATCAAACTAACAGGTGACAGAAAGGCAAAGGTAAAAAAAGTGGCTGTTTGAATAGTAAAGCCAGTCTTATGTACCCTGTGGCTGTTTGAACAAACAACAGATTCATGTTTAAATTGATAATACAAATGAAAAGAAACGAAATAACAACAAAATGCAATAGAAAACACTCCTTGAACTGCTCAAAACTCCAGAGAACAGTGTCTGGGATTGCAACACTGTTCAGCATTTATGTTTTTGTTCAGTATAGGCTTGAATGGCCCTTTGCTGGTTTTAATTCATGTAAAGTTCAGTGCTTTTAGGACCTATTCAAAGTGAGAATTCCTGATGAAGAATGTGTCCGAGAACACACTAGACGCCCCCTTATTGGGATGTTATTGTCTTTGTTGTGCTATATCCGGGCATTTCTGATTTCAAAAATCCATTAAGGGGGTACACGGGAGGTTGGACAGTATGGCAAAGGGCCTAAGAATTCTTATTGTCACTTCTACTACTGACTTCTGAACACGTCAAGTGAAGGAGCATTAGTGTTAACTGGAAGCTAAGGCTCAAGCTTGCTCTGAATTGGCTAAGATTGGATTTACACAGCAACAGAAAAGTCATTTTTTTAAATCTTATGTGGTCCCTCTGAGGAGGTCTGACCTGTCACAAGAGTACAGATATATGCCAAACAAGATGGCAGTAAAAAGAGCGTAAAAGCTTCTGTTTCTGTGTAAATGTAGCTTATGTATCAGGCATGTGGCCCAGAGGTGAGTCGGCTGGTCCTAGTAGCCGGTACTTCTCCTCCAGAGAGGGCTCGGTGCTGCTGCCCTGCAGGTGGATCAACGGCTTGGTCTGCAACAGCACACAGCCTCTTCCCCGGCCTCGTCTCTCCTCCTGGTTCCTGCGATTGAAGATGTTTATTCTGTTGTCCAGCACGGGGCTTGTGTTTTCTGAGCCCGTAGGACTGGGAAGCTTAAGGTTGACAGGGTCTACTGCCAGGCCCTTTTGAGCGAGGCAGGAGTCCTCAGAGAGGGAGGAGAGTAGCTCCTGCACCACCATACTGGGGTCCCTGCAGGGGTCCTGGCCTGAGAAGGAAGGAGGGCAGCAGCGGTGGGAGCTGTAGCTCAGACTGAGGTCCTGAGCCGTGCTGCTGCTGCAGTCTGTCATAGATGAACCCGGCGTGTGGCTACTCAGGCTGTGGGGGCGGGCTGTCAGGCTGCCACTGGACCTTGATATGCTGGTGGAGGCGTCACTTACAGCGCTGCCCACCCGTTCCATGGCAAGCATCGGGTTTGACTGGATGGGGTTCGTACTGGTGGGGAGGTGAACATCAATGGCTGCCGTGGTGATGACCCGCACTCCCAAGCCTGAAGCTCCTGCATCTTGACATGTACATTTATATCACACAACAGGGAAGGAATTATAATTATATATTATAATTTTATATTATTATTACGACTGAAACTCTGAGGATAGCATATTTGTTCTGCTAAATAACAATATTAAAAGGCCATCATAAGTAAATAATTACAATTTTTGGCTGGCAACAACCAGGATACTTAAGCTAAGTTTACCATTTACAATTTCAATAATAAATATTCGCACATATAATAATATTTACCAAGATCTACAACAAAATTATACATTTTATGATTTATAAGGAAAACTTTGAAGTTTTGTTGACTCAGCAGCCTCTAAATCATTCAAAAAGACTCTGAAGAGGTGTTTTGCAATTTTTTGCTTGTTTGTTTGTTTTGTTTGTTTGTTTTTGTTGTCATTAACTGCATAGAAAGTGGTGTATAATAATGTCTTTGTAATAGTCACCTACCGCTGCTTGCTTCACTGTAATATTGACTGATGTAGTTGTTCATGTCATCACGTACAACTGGATCTTTGGTCAAAAGACACATAAACAAAATAATTACACAGTCAAAAATTCAAATTAAACATTAGATCTTCATATTTCTGGCTCTGCTTTACTTTCAAACTCACCACTCATGGCCCCTACTATTACAATGTCATTATCTATTATATAACCATCTAATGCTGAATCACAGTGTTGCCATTAAAACATCATTATGAAATTTAAACACATTAACATTCTGACAGTTAGATAATAGACAACCTCCACAATAAATGTGAATTTAGAGAAGATATAACGCTATTTGGTAGAAAACTTACCAAAGCCTGTTTTTTCTCGCCTGTCCTACAATGTTTTGTATGACACTCAAATTCAATTGCCATGAGACCAATGTGCATACCATGCAATACTATTTCATTATTACTGCACAGTTCTGAATACTTTTTACACTATAATGTATACAAAATGGAACAGAAATTGTTATTAGCAGTCAAATTGGGATCAACTTAGGTGTATATATAGTGTAACAGACACATAGAGGGGTGCCAAATTAAAGGACAAATCTACATAAAGGGCGTTGGGTGTTTTGATGATAGTAGTGGAAAGTTCTGTCTAAATCTCCCACAGATGTTCAGCTGAGTTGAGATCTGGTGGCTGACAGGAATGTTGCACAGGATAAAGGTGATCACTCCAACTTTGTATCAATTTGCAGTGATGCTTTCCTGAAATGGGACAAGTAGACACAAACCATGGCAGCAAAATGCCCCCACAACAAAACAGAGCCACCAGATCCCGTCACTGTGGGGGGGGCAAGGGTACAGATTTTTCCTTTAATTTGCCACCCATCTGCACAACTAATACTCTGTGTGGCAGTGACTGTAATTTGATTTCACACCTTTTTGTTTGTGCTTCGGTCCATTTCAGCACTCACAGCGCAAACTAGTCCAAACGGAAAATATCTCTTATGTTTACAACATAATATTGACTGAGATGACTTCTGCCCCAGGCCACAGGTGCTTCATAGGCAAGCGGTCTGGATCACGCACTGCTACGCCGTGCATTAGCTGCAACTTAGTGCACTAGGGATAAACTGGGACAGGGACGGGGTGGGGTTGGTTTCAGGGTCGAGAGAAATGGGGGAGAATGAGAGCGACTAGGAGCTCTTTGTTCAGGCTCTGATCCCTCCAGCCTAGCGGGCCTCAGTGTGCATGGTGAATGGCTGCGATCTGCTGTGCTCTTCTGCTCGCTTCATTGGTCTTGAGCTCACTGTCCGCTGGCTGAGTGCGAACCCAGAGTACCCTGAGTGCTAGCCCCTGTCCTGTGGGACATGCTGCAGACTCTGATGGGTAATTTCATTTATTTTTCAGTCTAAAATATTAATCCCTGAGCCACCCCTGGAGAGGAAGCATTGCACTCACTAAAACAAGACTGAGACAATCACTCCACAATTAATAACACATGAGTCTTAAGAAAAAAGAATGGGCTGTCCGGCATACATAAAAGGCTCTCCTCCTCTTTCTGTGACAGTCAAGTTACCGGGCTGTCATGTGTCTGTGGAAAAGGAGAGGTGACATGCTGCGGTCCTCTTAAATGGGTGAAGCATTATTTCTACACCGCAGCAGAAGTGGTGGGGGCAGACCCTGGGAAGATTAGCGACCGCTGCAACTAATGCTACAAACAAAATAAACTATTAATTACAATTTTAGATTAAGAACAAATTGAATTTGATTTTATAACACAGTAGCTTCATGGATTTAAAGATGTAAATATCCATGAAGACCAAGTTAGCATGTTGGTTAAGTCACTTCGGTCCAGACTAAAACACCTCAATATCTACTGGAGGGATTGGCAGTTGCTATGCAATGGATTGTATTGAGTCTGATGAAGTCTCAGTTTCAACTGTACTTTGTTGTTAGTGCTAAGTAGCAAAACTTAGCACATGAACACGCTAAGCTAAGACATGATGAGCATGATACCCACTTAAAGTCAACATGTTAACACTATCATTGGAAGCATATTATCACACCGACTATCCTCTCACAGTTTCTGAGAGAAAACTCCATTGGTTCATTAATTAACGCTTCCTATCACTGGATGTTCTTTAAATCTACAAGGTTCGGCAATTTGAGGTATCAAAACCATCAGTCTCCTGAGACAGTCATTCTTAAAAAGGCTGTTGCCCTCATAAGAGTTCTTGGTAGTTTAATGGCACCCTGGAGGTGAACGAGACACAGAGAAGCCGACTGTGTGCAATATTGGCCAATGCAAATAAACTTGACTTGATTTGACTTCACCTGACTTGACTTGATCCCTGTGGCCTAAGTGCTCATCCCAGTGACCATGTTTCTGTAAAAAGCCCCACTTGTTTCTGTGAGCCAGATTTCCCACTATGCCCTAGGGGTAATACTGTGGCCGCTGTGGAGCCTCCTGGTGCCCTATTGTGGTTTGCAGGTGAAGGGGAACAGATGTTGACAGGAGCCCACTCTCTCCTAACAAGGCCCAATGCACAGAGCACTCTGTACCTGAAATAGCCTGAACAGTCTGGGCTGGCTCGACTGGCCTCGCCACGAAGGGGGGCAGTAAGAGAGATATTCAGGGCACGACAGAAGCCCAGCAGCTTGACGTATAGTGTCAGAGAACATGCTTGTTTTCTCCTGGATTCAGCAGATCCTAAAAGCTTTTTTGCCCTCGCATTGATCCCAGAGCGCCTGCAGTCAGATGGGTGTTGTGTGTGAGCATGGAAGGGCTAAGAGCTTGGCCTCCAAGGTGCTCCAGGGCTACTGCTCCAGATTAACTGTACACTGCTCTGGCATCCAGTTCACCTGATGTTACCACGTTACAGACTTTTTGTTCCACATAATTATGTGCATACTTTATGTTGCACCTCTCTCCTGGTTTGTCAGGCTGCTTTCTCAAGCAAAAAGTGCCCCTGGCATGGTATGTATTCAAATCAGCAGTTTTGAGCTTTTGTCTTAGATGCAGTCATTTTCAGTTTTCAGATTTATCTTTTATAACCAACTCATGTGATCTAACAGTTTACATGTTCATTTCCAGTACCCTTTAACCCAGCTCATACAAGCACAGCTTTAGAAACAATACCATACCTGCAGTAGCATGTGGCTCCCGGGGGTTTCTCTGACCGCCCTCATCGTCAGACTCCCCAGGAGTCAAACCTTCTACAACCTGAAAGCTTCTGCCCTGTTTGCCCCATACATGGTGAATCTGCATGGCTGCTTCCCGCTCTGCAGCGAGGTCCAGGTCCTGCTGGGCCAGATGTGCCCTCAGCTGCCTGATCTCAAACTGAAGGCGGTTGGTGTGCGTGCATTCATAAAATAAGGCAGGGTGTGTGAATGAATATGGAAATGTCATAAAGGGATTTTGAAATGATGAGTAGTATTAAGTAGTTTGAAATCAGATGGAAAAAAAAATGGGGAAGACAGGAAAGAAAAGATAAGAAGAAAGCAGGAGGAGAAAAACAAAACGGGGAGGAGAGAAGGACAGGAAGGTCGAGGTAACAGAGAAACAAGATGAGGTGAAAATGTGAAGAAAAGAGTGAGGAGAAGGATGAAGGGAGAGAAAAAATGTGGCTCGCATTAATTCCAACACAATAACTACACTAACATAGACAGCAATATAAAAAAGTAAAATACATGATGTAAATACTTACAGGAAAGGTGTGATCTAAATGCTACAGTAATAATAACTGGAAAACTACTGCCTGCATTTATGAAGGACACAAGAAGAATTTTTGGAAAGATTGGATCATTTTATTCACTTCATTATAACTAATTGATTTATTATGGAAGTCTGGCCTCAGGACTGAACTCCAGTCAATGAAGTCAGTCTTCAGTAAGTAAATCTTTATCAATATTTATTATAGTCTGCATTTTCCACTGTGAGACTGTCAGTGTGTGTTTTCTCAGGAATAATGATGAAACCTGCTGAAAGAGTCGACCTGTTTGTGAGGTATTGCTGCCCTCCACTGGTGGCAGATTCAATGACACTTTCTTATCTGGCCAAGTTCAATATGGGCCTTAATCACACTATTAGTGCTGTAAACCATTTATTGCTATCAAAGAATTGATAGTTACATGACTGTAAATTACAACTGATCATAAAGCAGTGAGTAAGAAATGTCTTCAACTGAACCGCATGGTTTAACTACCAACATAAGCCAACATTATTTATGTGTGACTATTTCCAAGGTGTCATTAAAGCTGTATTTACCTTAGTTTATTGAGTATTATACACCCACTATTATGCAGAATATGGCTGTAAAGGTTTTATAGTATTTACATCCATCCAACATCAAACCACATCATGATTGTTGGCAGGTGCATGTGCTGCAAAAAAGGCCATTTTACACTGCAGAAGTTCACGGGCTGCACATTTACATGTGTTGCAACCACAGAAACCACTCCTGTAAGACCTTTTCCCCATTTTCAGGGGAGACAATAGTACGTAGTAAAAATCCCTGGAAAACTACTGGGTGTGGTGCAACACTAAGAAAACAACAAACACCATTTTTTTCTGCTTTTGGATGTCATCCTCAAGTATGTCTTGGGACGCTTGCCAGTGATGTTGTACTTAAAGTTTTTGCAAAATTATTACATAAACTCGTGAGTCAGGTGGGTCCTGCACCACAGTGGAAAGGGTCAATTAGGGCAAGTAGATCTATCTGTGGACACACAGTACTACATAGCACATGCAGTTTGTGTAAATCAGTCCATTTGAAAGGGTCATTTGTTTAAACGTTAATGCCACCACGCATCTACTCTGAATTCCGGCTGTGAATCGGAACTTAATGAGGACCCATACTCTTCTTGCAATAGTAGAATTACAGTTTTGACTGGTTGTATGAATAGTTTTCTAATAATCTTTATATATTTTCAGTCTCCCCTTTTACCTTACAAGCTAATTTTGTGGACATGTATGGGTAAATGCAGCCTAACTATAACGTTAAATGTTAGGTGTTTTGGTACTCACGGCCTGCTCCTGACAGATCTGAGTGAGACGCTCCAGCTGTTCCTCTCTCACAGCCTTGGTCTTCTCACACTGCTGGATCTCCAATTCCATCTCAACTTTGACTTGAAGCACATAAGCTAAAATGGAAGTGAAGGGAGAGGAAGAGAGATAAACAGAATTTGAGTAATGACACCAAACTATATATAACATTGTGTGAAAAGACTGTGAAGCATGACGTTAGGAGGCATCAAGACTTAGAAGGAAAAGCACCTTCTGTAATTTATATCCAACACATCACGGTCAAAAGTCATTGTTGGTTGACCATTAGTCCTAAACTCCAAAGACGTCCGTCATCACATACGCAAACCTCATTAATAACTGGTAACTAGGAACACTAAACCTCTACTGAAAGAATTAGACAAGGTGCTAAAAAGACTCCACAGGTTCATGCTGACTTGAAGGTGTCACAAAATGTCAGTATATTTTCAGCCCAGATTCATAATGTGAACATCCTGTTCCACTCCGTACAAAACATCTCTACTAAACTAACATCTGGAGCTTGTGTACAACATTTGGATAAGCTGAAGTAACAGTCCTGGCATGGAAACTGTTTTAGATTTACATGCAATGATGGCGTCAAGGTAGATGGTTTGAATTTATCTGTTTACTGTCAACAGTGGTTTTGATTTGCTTCTTAGGACAAAACTCTATTGAGGAAAACAACAAAATTAAACTTTTAAGTTTAGCATGCTACATTTAACTGATGCTCAAGCACTACTTTGTGTACTAAGAACACATTTTAAACCAACACAAACTTACAAGTACCTGGATTGTTAATGTTATGTTGAATTTTGGGATATTTTTTTAAATGTCGTCTAACCCTTCTGTGACGTCTCAGTTGTTGCTCTGACGTGACCTTTTTTTAATACTTACAGTGTTGTACTGAAGCGTTGCCAACATACTCTGAACAACCTGAATCACTCTTACTTTCTGCCTGGTATCTGTCTCATTGATATCTTCATGAATTCTTATCACTAGGCAGCTGATTGATTGTTTTGTGACTTTGTTTCCTTTCATGGATTTATTAATTAAACAATCCCTGAACAATTGAATGCAATGTGCAAAACTATCAGAAGAGCAGCCATGCTGGAACTGATGCATCAAACAGTTCAAATCCTGCCTTGGTCAATCAGTAGCTGCACCTGCTACAATCTGGCTGCACATTTTATTTATAAATGACACAGTTTCTGGAGCAGGCTGGGAAGGTGTACCTAAAAAAAGAAGAGTGAGAATAAATTTGGATACCTGTTGTCATCACTGTTGGCAGACAGTCAGTCTTTCACACCTCTCTGTCATCACATTTGTAAGTCAGCCACATGATACCACACGTGGCAAAGCTGTGTTTCCTGACTGGGAGTGTTGCAACACAAAAATTCACCAGTAATTACACTGGTCCTGTTCAAAAAGTCTCCTGAACCATGAGAAGATTCAATTGCCGGCTTAGCAAACACACTGAGATGAGAATAAAATAAGGCTTTCTTGTTACAGAGAGGAGCAGAGAGAAGCACACAGCCGTCGCCACATGCTCCTTGTACCTATTTATAGTCATGTTGGCGCACGCAGACATCACAAAAGGAGAAGACATCAGATGGGGTCAGTCCAGTCAGAATTCACACAAGCATGAAAAGCTCAATCAGAAGTTCATTATTTAGCCACACACTGTAATGCATTTGTGTGGCAGATTGTGTACGCAAGCATGCAGAGTCAATTTTGTGATTGTACTGTGTGTCTACGTGAGTGAGTGCGTGTGTGTGTGTGTGTCTCACAGCACTGCTGACAGCTTCTGGCAGTGCGTGCCTAACAGTGTAATTCACACCACAACTGATCCCACAACTTCTAAGAGGCCAACACAATGCCCTGCTCCACTCTGTCCACTCACCTTGTCAAGTGTTTCACTGCTCACACAACAAGCCTGTGACACGTGTACTTAACCCACAAAACCCTGTTCGCCTGCATTCTGACACACACATACAAACTTTTATTTATATGGCAAATGTAGCTGACATATGATACACACAGTGTGCTCAGTTTAAGGCACTCTGCTCATTACAATTCAAACGATTGCCTCAGTTGCATGCTCTTTTGTACATTGTTCCTCTATCTCTTGTGTGTAACGTGTGAGCTACTGGATTATTTGAATTTCCCCATGTACCTGCCTGCCTATCTATCTATCTATCTATCTATCTATCTATCTATCTATCTATCTATCTATCTATCTATCTATCTATCTATCTATCTATCTATCTATCTATCTATCTATCTATCTATCTATCTATCTATCTATCTATCTACTTCTGACTGTATTAATGCTTATTTATCCAATAAGAAGCTGAAAGACATCCTACTAGGAATAAATACTAAAATAAAAATAATTAATATACCTACATTAGGGAATAATGGAAAAGAAAATAGTATAATTCACTTTGCAGCAAATTGCTTTCAATTACACTGATTACAGTATTTTTTTTGGACCACCTATTTTGTACAGGTTTGAGAGGTTGATATTTCCCATTTGACATTGCATTGCTGATAAATTCTATTTAGTTCTCCTCACAAATTGTGCTGCAGTTCTCTCCTCTGTATTTTCCACTCCCGTCGGACCGACACAAACATTGCCACTTTATACGTCAAGCTTATTCTACGAGAGACTCAATCGCTCTCTTACGATAAGCGAGCCAGTCCCTCAGCTGTTACAGTTATTGGTTTGAGTGCAATTTTTTCCCCTCTGAGGTGTGTTGCTGCCTGCCTAACAAGGAAACTCAATCACTCACAAATATCAAACCCAACAGGTCGAGGTGTGCAGCGGGAAAATCAAGAGTTCATTCCCTGGAAACCGATGCTGCAGCTGCATGTTAAGAAGCGCACTCCTGCAAAGGAAGATACTCCTGCTGAGCGTGTTTCACCAAAGTAAATCAATCTTGTTGAAATCTCTAAAGACTAATTCCTGTATTTATTTGTCATGTTGATGATGTGTCCGTTATAGTTCATTCATTGGATGCATTCAAACAACTTACTCAGGTTTGATTGGATGTAAATCATAAGATTAGATGCATAAAATCTGGATCAAAGCCATCAACCATGAATCAACCAAGAGGGACATTTATGTTAAAAAATCAAAAAAGAAGCTTTCATTATTAGGAACAGATTTGAGACAAGAAATACACCTAACGTGTCCAGTTTCTCACTGGAAATGAACAAACTGTAGCCTGAGCTGCTGTGTGTTTTGTGTGTAGCTGATCCTGTATGCAGTCAGGGAGCCGTCGTGAGGGTGACCTCTGAACAGATATTGAACCGGTCTGCATTAGCATAGGGGAGAACAACCACTATATTCATTATGGCTTCTCTGAATCTACTTAACCAGACGCTTACAATCGATACAAGTTAGACTAGCAGAGTGGCAGCAATTTACTCTGAGGGATGATCAATAGCTATATTGCTCTGAATAGCAAATAATTTGTATAATCATGGAAAGAATGGGGTCATTTGGCTGTTTCAAGGCCTGCTGATTGTCATGCACCTGTGCAATCCCTCTGAGTTAAGAATGGCCGAGTGTTTCCTCACAAAATTAATCAGTCTCACGTATGAACTTGTTGATTGTAACGGACAAAAGGTCTTTTTTTTTTCTTTTTTTTTTGCCTCACCGTCAATGATCCTCTTGACCCTCCAGATTCGTAGGGTGATGATGAGGCTTATGGCGTCCCAGGGGCTGCTGGGCCCATTGGCCACCGTGGAGGCCACCATGGGGGCCAGGGACAGCACAATGACAGCACCATCAAACACCTGAGGGGGTCACACACACACACACACACACACACACACAAGCTCATGCAAAATTCAAAGGCATGTCACTCTTGTTGTGAATCATAAGCCCCCTTCCAGTTACCCTGTCCAACTTTCCAGCCCAGCATTATGGCTGTAATTAGGCTAGACTCAAAGGTTAGGCTTACATGTGGAATTTATTCATGTATGCATCTACAGTGGGTTGCTTTAAACAAATATTATTTGCATTCTTGCTGAAGGTTACATGAAAGGACTGATACCGCTCATATGTTTGACAGTAAATATGAAGCTATTGACAGGCTGGTTAATTTAGCTTAGTATAAATGAGGGAAACAGCTTGTGTGGCTATACGCAAAGCTAATAAAATCTACCCACAGGCACCTCTAACTACAAATTAACTGGTTACATCTCATTTGTATCTATAGAAAAACCCTTGTAGGTGCATTGTGATGCCTTTGGACATAGGCTAGGCAGTTGTTTCCACCTGTTTCCTGTGCTTACGTTAAGCTAAAGCGAGGCAGTCGAGCAACTTCATATTTATCTTGCAGATGAATAAACAGTGATGATCTTCAAATCAACTTTCAGCAAGAAAGAAAATCTGTTTATTTGCCCCAAATGTTGAATAATTTATGCAGAAACACTGGAAGAAGTCACACATATGCGTATCATAGAGAAACAAACTTACACATTAAAAATATCGGACCAAATAAAAACTTTAGGATCTGCCAGTAAACCAGTACTAACCTCAACTTTGTTCTCGATGTAGTCCCAGATCCCAAGCACTACAATCCTGAAGACAGTCTGAGGCAGACGGAGAGATAAATGGAAAATTTAAAATAGATAAATGAGCGAGCATGCTGATACATATCAAAAGCGCTTGTGATATTCTCAGTCTTTTGAGTTGTCATCACATCCAACAACCTTTGTCAATATGTGAAACAAGGCCTGCGCCTGTTTTCTTCTTTGAATCTCTTTTACTTCTAAACACTGTGGAATAATAACTATGCAAGAATGTTGTTATCTGAAGCCAGACTCACTGAAAGTGGCCAAAAATAAATCAATTAACCATATTTTTATTAGTGGAAAATATGTTTAGATAAAGAAAAGTAGTGAAATGACGCACATTCTCAGTTGATACACAACAGAAAAACCTCAGAAAAGGCAAAATGCTGTTCTCTACCGGCTGAAGTATTTACTTAATTTATTTCTACAGTATAATCTATGTGTGTTGCAAAACTGCTACCTAATATGGATTTCTGACCTACAAAAGAAGAGCACAACACATGTAATTGGATCACACATCAGATTCTACATTGTCCTCTGTGAATGCTGTTGGTTGTGGGACACTTTGTTGAGCAGGGTCATTGATCTACACTCTAATTAGCATGAGGTGTCGTGTAAGAGTGGTCCTGCTAATCCATCATCTGGAGTACATGTTGGACAACAGTGCTGGTGTCAAATGAGATGTGCAGGTGCTCCGCCCACATGTACAAATTCTGTTTTCTGATTGGTGCAGAGGGACCGGCTGGTGATATGTCACATCTATCCAACACCACTCCCAGGTGACTCTTCTTGGGCGATGTCGGTGGGTGAGGTGTTTGGATGGATCACATCACTGTAACCCCATCCCCACCGCTCATTAAGCGCAGCTTTAATTATTGCTCCTGCTGGCTCACTGGTAATTAATGTTTGGTTTAGGGCATTGGGGCTGAGGCTGTCAGGGTAATTGGTTTGCACTGGAGTGGAGGCCTGTGGGCCAAATTCGCCCCTTTCCATTTTGTTTTTCACAATTCCCGAGTAATGATAAGACATTACTTTTTATCAATACAATGGCTTAATTTTTATTAAGACTACTTACAATTATGCTTCAAATGATAGACATTTTTCTAACCATCAAGCCTCAAGGTAGCATTGATGGAGCTAGGGCTTAATCCTGACAAGACAATAGACAGGACAATAATGAAAATTAAATGGCAGCAACCACCTACTCTACTTCCCTCAGGCTTGTACCTAGTTTGCAATGCTGGAGATAAGACATAATCTACAGTTAAAGAAAGTTTAGTGGGTTTAATTCAATTACAAATTAAAAGGAAATGTGACATGTCAGTGCCTTCTGCGCCCTTGAAATGTTCCTGTGACCACATAACATCATCTTAGGAGACTGAGAGCAGAATGAGAACTACATGAAGATTTTTCATGAATGATGCAATCAGAAATAAAAATTTATACATACAAAAATATACACATCTTACCTCTGAAAAGAAGAGTGACAGGATGATAAGGCTGATCCAGTGGATAATGCTGGCAAATTGGAACGCATTGGAAACTGTTGGGGGGGAGGAAACAGGATGAATGGTAATTTGCAGAGTTGAAAAGGAGCGCACTATAACATGCAAGAAAACTTAGTGATTAATGTAGATCAAAGAAAATTTTAAATAAGTACACTTTTGCCACACTACATGTTTCCATCCATCCATTAACCATCAGTGGCAGTCTGTTTCTACTCATATTTTACACCACTAAAGTGTCTGTGCACTCTCTTGCCCTGCCTCGCCTTATTGCCTATACTCCACTCTTTGCCTTGCAGTAGTGAGAGTGGGCTAAGAACTAGATTACAATAGATCTAAAGTGACTAGAGTCCTGCAGTCCCCGTAGCGAGACTTGGGTATCATCTGAGCTGGATGCTGGCCAGTAATCGATGAGGATGTGTGCCTGCTGCCACTGACAAGAGACTTGGTTCATTATCACCTCACTCCATCACTCCCCATCGCAACCATTTACCATCCAGCTCCACCAGCACTTCTGTGACTGGCAAGACTACATACATAGCAGGGGTGCCTACACGTGACTGTGTAAAAACGAACATCATTTCGGGTATATCATACTCATAACATTATTTAGCACAAAATACTGTAAGTCCTATAAACATTATTTTTTTCTTGTAAATTGTCCTGTGTATGGTAGAATAGAATGAGGTATAAAATGCAAAGTCACACTTATAAAATATTTGCATAATTATTAAAGTCTACAGTATTTTACTGCCACAGTATTCAGTACATTCTAAGTCAATGCACATAATTTTACACACATTGCAACATTTTCACACGTTTATGCACATAATGGCAGTGGTAGAAGATGTACTTTGATGCATTACTTGAGTAAAAGTATATATACATCGATCAGGCATAACATTATGACCACCTGCCTAATATTGTGTTGGTCCCCCTTATGTGCTCAAAAATGCTCTGAACTATTGGACATGGACAAGAGGACCTCTCAGGGTGTCCTATGGGGTCTGGCACCAGGACGTTGGCAGTGGATCCTTTGGGTGCTCTGGCTTGTGCAGTGGGGTTTCTGTCAATCAAACTTGTTCCACTGCATCCTGTTGATGCTTGATCAGAATGGGGTCTAGGAGGTTTGGAGGTCAAATCAACATCTTGGGCCATTGTCATGTTCCTCAAGATGTTCCTGA
>OMNN01053624.1:0-12475 GCA_900302755.1 Chromis chromis
ACAATCTGAAACCATGCTGTACAAGGACAAGGGTCCACTTATGAGAATGATCAGATAAAAGAAAGAGGAGACAAAAAATGAGTGAACCTTTAAAATTGTTAATAAAAACAGTCAGAGAATTTATTCATCTTAAGGGTTTAACCCCGATCCTTACTTTGGCATTTCCTGTCATTGACTAAACCCTTAAAAACTCATCTCTGCATCAAAGTTACATATCTAGACCTTTTTTTTTTACTGTAAGTACCAGCACAATAATGCACCTTATTTCTTATAACAGAACGATTTGCACTTTACTTAGCATGTTTTTTTGCACATTTCTTATTTTTCTTATATGTAACATACACCGATCGGCCACAACATTATGAGCACTGACAGGTCAAGTGAATAACATTTATCATATTGGTACTATGTGGTGTTCTGCTGGAAAACTTTAACATCCATGTTGATGAAACTTAGACACCCAAGTAAACATTGTCCCAGAACAAACACACTCCCTCATGCAAATGGCAATCCCAAATGTCACTGGCCTACCCACACAGGAAAATGCACCCCACCACATGGCAAAAACATCAAACAATCAGGAACATCTTGAGGAACATGACAATGGCCCAAGATGTTGATTTGACCTCCAAACTTCCTAGACCCCATTCTGATCAAGCATCTACAGGATGCAGTGGAACAAGTTTGATTGACAGAGGCCCCACTGCACAAGCCAGAGTACCCAAAGGATCCACTGCCAACGTCCTGGTGCCAGACCCCATAGGACACCCTGAGAGGGCCTCTTGTCCATGCCCAATGGATCAGAGCATTTTTGACCACATAAGGGGGACCAACACAATATTAGGCAGGTGGTCATAATGTTATGTCTGATTGGTATATGTTATGGCCTTCAGTCACCAGATCTCAAACCATTTGAACCCCTATGGGAGATTTTGGACTCGAGTGTTAGACAACTCTCTCCACCACCACCATCAAAACACTAAACTGGGGAGTACATTTTGTCAGAATGGTGTTCAATCTCTCCAGTAGAGTTCACAGAATCAATCTTCAGCATGTGTAGGCTCAACACCTTACTGAGATATTTTATGTTGGTTTTTCCTTTGATTTGTCACCCATCTGTTACTCATCGTGTCTTTGTGATGAAAACTTACTTGAAATGATACAGATAATTAATTTCTGAAGTCCAGTATCACAGCTGACTTCCACAGTCAAACCAGAAATGGTAAATGTAGTTATTCACTGCATGATAGGACCAAAACATGTTGGTGCGCCACGTCAAATAGCTGAACACGTATGCAGTGACGGTGTTATTTTAAATCCCCCTGCAGCAGTGGGATAAACAAAGTAAACACCCCAGACAAAGTGTTCCTTAAGCATTTTGGAAAATAACAGTTTGTTTTCTGCTTTGGCATCAATTCCAAGCACTTTAATGAGGGAGTCTTTAACCATTTTGATGGCCGCACACAGCAAGAGCTCATTAGTGATGTGAGCGGAGAAAGGTGGAAAAATGCAGCTGCTGCGGATTGGTTACACCAGCGCCACCGGGTTAAACCACTATGAAGCACTGCAGGGCTGCAATTTAGCACAAAGCTGTTGGCAGCACAGGATGTGTGTTGGCACATTCAGGCTCATCAGTCTTCACTTAGCAGCAAGGTGATAGTGATGCTGAGGTAGATTTGCTCTGCTTCCTGTACTAGAAGTGTCTTTTAAAGCAGCGCATGTGTGTCGTGTTGTTAGTCTGACGTAGCAGTGGCTCTAATGGCGTTTTAGTGTTTGTTTACATGTGTCTTGTGAGTGTGTTGTAGCAGCTGATTCGCAGCAGATCCTGGACTCACTGATGTTCTGTTTGTGTCTCACTCCAGCGGTGATAGTGGGAGGCGTGGTGGGCGCCTTGTTCGCCGCCTTCCTGGTGATGCTGCTGGTGTACAGGATGAAGAAGAAGGACGAGGGCAGCTACACGCTGGAGGAACCCAAACAGGCCACCGTCACCTACCAGAAACCAGACAAGCAGGAGGAGTTTTACGCATAACACTAGTACGCCGGAGAGACGCACCGCACACCGAGGGAGAGAGAAAGAGCGAGAGAGAAAAGAGAGAAAGATACTCTAAGCCCTCCCCTCTTCTTCCTCTTCCTCTTCTTCCTTCTCTTCTTCTTCTTCTTCTTCTTCGTCGTCGCTTCCCTCCTCATCTCCTCGCCTCTCCTCATCCCTCTCTCCTCTCGTCTCCGAAACACTTGAGAGCGCCTTTCTCTCTGCGGACTTGGAACTTTCTTTTCAATGAAAATGAGAAAAAAGAGGACAAAAAAAAGGAAAAAAAAACTCCAAATATATTCAGAAAAAAATAACACATACACACGAGATGTTTTTAAAGTAAATGTTGTTATTAATATTCTACAGATTCTCCTGTTCTGTATGTAATGATATGACTATTTTGTAAAAAAAACAACAAAAAAAACAAATGAACGAACAAAGCAAAACGCATAACTTGTGTTTTCCGGCACAAAAAAATAATAAGTTCCTCTTCTGTTTTTAAATGAAAAAGCTTAAAAGAGAGAGGAGAGGAGAGGGGTGGAGCGGGCCGAGGGAGAATAAAAGAGCGATGGGCTCGACTCTGCCTTCTCAACCCCCTTAACAAAAAACACATAGAGCGTCTGGTTGGCCGCACAGAGCCAAAGGGGTCAAAGGTGAGAGGAAAGGTCTCTTTTGTGCCTTCCGTCCCTCTGGTGCTCAAAGCAAACACGCAGACATGCAGCCACATAAAAACACACAAGCTTACACACATGCAAAATGCATACACACACACACAAACACACACTGCTCGAAGGTGGCTCTGACCTCGCTCTCTGTGCTCGGCCAACCAGAAAACGGTGCTCAACCCTCGGCGTGTTTCACAATGTCAAGGAGCCACTGTGGAAACACTGGCTGGTCGCAGGAGGCCGGCGGCCCCCCCTCTGCTCCTCGAAAGCTGTACAAAGACTAGTTATGGATAGTAATAATAATCAATAATATATCAATGTTTCTGGGCTGGATGGTGAATAATAATAATAATAATAATACCATAATAATAATAATGATACTTAAACAGGAGGATGTGTATTTAGCAGTTTAAAAAAAAAGAAGTTTATATGTAAATATCAGCGTATCCTTTCTGGCGTCACTAACCATCTGCATGATCATGAAGAGTTTTTATTCATCACATCACTTTAGATGAGCTGTGCTCCCGTCACACGCACCTACAAACACACACGCAGCGGCAGACATTGAAAACTTTGCTGTGCATTTGAACACACCCCACAGACTTTAAATATACTGTACATCATATCATTCAGACACATATCAAAACCCATCGTCATTCATCGTCATCGTCATTGTGATAGTCATCACTTGTGATTGGAGCGCGATCAGGTGGTTTTCAGTATGTTATCGATTAGTTGTGGAATCGGTTGCCGGTTGGTTTAGAGTTTGGTCTGTTTGTGTAAAAGCACAACTACATGTCCAGTCATTTATGTCCCTCCCAACACCCCACACACACGCCCCCTTTTTTGCATGCCTCACTTTCTTTTTCTTCCACCATTGGCTCTCTGTTTGGGGGTGGGAGGGGCCTCTGGGAAGCGTGAGGGGCTTTAATAAAAAAAAAATCCACGCAGGGGAGTCGCTCCTCAGCGCACCAATTCAAAAATCATAACATTTGTTGTCAGAACTTTGGTCATGAGAGGAATTAGTGCCCACGAGGTCGACTCCAACCTGCGTCGGACCATTTTTTGGGGAGGGGGAGGGGAACGTGAGGAGACAGGAGGACTGTGCTTCTATCTAAGAGATTGTAACAATAACCACACCAGTGCGACTGGGCTAGTAGCTTCTATTATACTCAGTACTGTAGAACAAAAATGCATGGGAGTCAAAACTATACTCGTCTGGGTGTGCGCGTGGATGCCCGTGTGCGTTTTTCTGTCCGTGAGTTTGAACGCGAAGACGGGGCGAGTTATAAAGTCGGAATGTACTGTGGTCGAGAGTGTGTTTACCTACTCCAGCAGTTCTCACGCTCTTCCACAGACAGGTAACGCACCTCTTCCACTGCTGTGTGTTTAGTCACCTGCTCGCCCTCACCAGTGTGAGAAGAGTGTGTTTGTGCGTGTGTCTGTGTCTACACCTCCATCCGAACCTGCCACCTGTGTACGTGTGTGTGTGCATGAGTGCTTCACCTTGGTATTTCACAGCAGACTCTTGTGTACACTGACTAGCCTGTCGACGTGTGTGTATGTGCGTGTGTGTGTGTGTGTGTCTGAGTGTGTTTAGTCCGTTCACTGCTGAATGTGGGGCAGCTCGTCCCTCACAGTGGCTATCACACACACTTGACTGTGTCTTCTCACCATCTGTCTGTCTGTCTGTCTGTCTGACTTGTCTACCTGTCTGTCTCTGCGCCCGCCAGGACAGACGGACAGACGACACACCGCTCTCTCACAGGCAGGAATGATCTTAACACGTACTGTCTTTTCTAAAGTGACCGTCAAAAGTGTAAACATGTGCGTTTGTACCCATCTAAGCCTGCGTAGCCAAATAAGACGTGTGTGTGTGTGTGTGCGAGAGCTATGGTAAATTTGTATGTGTGTGTGAGTCTGAGTATGCACGTGTGAGGATGTGTGTGTGTGTATGTGTGTGTGTGTGTGTGTGTGTGTGAAGCCCAGTGGAGGCTACACTACTCTATGTTTGCTGTTCCCATTCCTGTTTTTATACATTTGCATTTTTTTAAGGCTGAGTTTCTGTCATTGGCTGAGTGAGCGAGAGGAGGCGGATCCTCCACGCCACCGCCCTGTCACTAATCTGCCACTCTGTTCCAAATAAAAAACCTGATTGGGTAAATCTGTCCTCTCTTGTCGTTTTTGATATTAAATGGGGAAATCAAGTCACCTGTAATCATCCATTCTGCACTTTGTGTGATGAACCTGGTCAAACAACAAAGAAACTAATGAAGAATTGCACAGTCTCTATTTATATCTGCACTCAGTGTCCTAGCCAAATAAACCTGTTAAAGACCCCCCACCAACCACCTTCTGTGCAATGTGCATGTACCCTACCACCTTCTTCTTCCCATTTAATTTGATATTTTAGGGAATATTGGCCTTCTTGCCCAAAATAAGATGAGCATGATGCCACTCTCAAGTCGGTACAGTGAACATGAAGCCACAGGCAGCAGCTTAGCTTAGTGCATGACTGGAAATGAGGAAAAAAGTTGTAGTTGTAGTTGTTAGTATTGGCTGATAAAGGCTTTAAAGGGAAATTTTGGCCCAAAATGAGCATTGTATAGGTACAGATGAATCCTGTGAGGGTAAAAGTTTTGTTTTGTCATCATAAATTTACATTTTACATGTAAGCTGATGTAGTTTTCTTATTTTGACCAGTAATTGAGTAAAGATTGTATTTTATTTCTGCAATAAGACTAGACATAGTAATATGTTAATTCTGCTATAGAGGAGGCTTGTTTTCTGCAATTATGTAGAAGAAATATGTGCATATATTGGTATCGGGATATCACATATCTGCAAAAGTCATTTCATCGCAAATCCTCAAACAATTTCTGCTCAGCCATCTCTGATTTTAAAAGAGATCTGAATTTTATAGCATAAAGTACAGATGTTAAAAAAGACATCTGTGAAATTTTCACTTGATGTATCAAATATTTTCTGAGATAAATGTTTTTATTATGCTTTGCACGCATTGCAGTTTGAGGCTTATTAAAGATAAAAGCCTGCAGTTTCTCCAACATTTCTCATGGTGCCATTGATTCAGAATCGACAATATTGGATAAATAATTTAAGTAATCTCTGCTTATGGGTAAGCTGAAGTATGAAAATAAATGAAGCCGTTATGACAATCCAATCTTTGAGCACACATTAGCCAAAAAATAATAATGCAAATGTCCATTGTTTATGGTAACAAAACAAACAGCTTCAAGCAAATCAGAAGTGGTCGAGCAGAAGGCCTCTGATGATTTGAGATGGAATAACCCAGTCTGAAGTTCCAAATTAACGTTATACGTCTTGCTCGTTCAAGACATACCAAAATATAATGGAAGAAAATTACAAATTGTTTATTTTTTTACGGGCGATTATGTGCTGAACTATTTCCTTGGCCAGGTGGAGAGAGCTTTAGAGCTTCAGGTAGATGGATTTTGTTACCTTTAAATTGAACCAGATGACCTGTTTCCAGTCTTTATGCAAAGCTAATTGGCTGCCGGCTGTAGCTGCCCTCTTCTAATGTCACTTTCAGCAAGGAATCCGGTTATGTTGAACTCCTTTATTGCACAGTTAACACACCAGACTACACTGTGCTGCTTCATTATTTTCCCAGAGAGTTAGACACCAATGACTACTTCTGTCCTGCAAGAGGATAACATATCCTTAGATATTCTTCTCATATAGGGTTCCCCTGCCAAACAAGGCTAAAACATGAGGCACCAGATCCACTTCAGCTAATATTGCACTTCAGTTGTGCTAATTCCCCGACAAACGCACCATTAATCAAATCACCAAAACTAATTAACATGCAATGAACCTGGGGTTTTTGGAGCCTCTAGGCATTAAGGTAATCCAGCTTGTTAATGTAATAATGCATCTTTTTCCATATACACACACTCTTTGTGTGCACACCGCAATCAGCAATTCTGCTTTCATTTAATGAAGTATTGTAATTAATGACTTTCAAATGCGTCTCGCTGCAGAAAAGGTCTGGAAGCTGAATCGACTGAGTCTGCGGGGCCCTTTCACTGAGGAGTTTGTATGTTCTCCCAGTGACTGTGCGGGGTTCCTCCAAGTGTGCACTTTAGGTTAACATTAAAATTGCCTGTATGTGTGATTTTAAGAGCAGAACAGTCCTACTACCTGTCCAGTGTTTACCTCACCTCTCACTCAGTGTCAACAGGGACAGACTGCCTTCCCTGTGACCCTGCTTAAGGATGAAAGGATGAAGATAGTGGATGGATTCATTTTTATAATGGCAGAAATTACATAATAAATGATTCAGTCGTATAAATATTCCATTTTAGAAAGCTTAAAATAAAAATCTGGAAAATCAGGACAGCATCAGAGAGCTGGAGAGGCGGAGCATGTGTTGATATGAAATCAGAATATCACCAAACGTACCTGCTGCTTGGAAAAGAAGATGCACTAATATAGTTTTCAACGCAGCTATACTGGGGTAATGTTTAACTGCTTTGACTTCATTAATAGTTTTCTCTCCACCCCCTAATAAAAGCAGCAGTTTGTAACATTGCTACAAGGTTGAATGTGGCCAAAACATACATTCTGACTTGCCTCTAGGAGTATTTTGTTATATATGCAGGTTTAGAGATTTCCATCTCACAGCGATTATAAAATGCATTCAACAGCACCTCTTTCTAGATGTAGTGTCCCGCTACTCTTCTAATCCACAGATGAAGCCATCAACGTAACTACTATCCTTAGCAGAATGTCCTCTGGTTCCAGTGAGAACTGCAGTCATTGTGGTCTGAGGATTATCCACCAGCACATTGTTGCTGTAAAGACATGCTGCTGTTGAATTATTTAAATGTCATTTTTTTTTCCTACGCTGTGTGCATTACAAATGAAATTCCATTTGTATCCATTTCACTGCGGTAGAAGGAGACGTTTCGAAGATGGATATCTGAAAACCTGGGAGCATAAAGCTAAAACTGTCGGCGTGGCTTGATGAGGTCAGAGAGAAAATATGTTTTGTTTTTTTTGTGATGTGGGTAAACTGCTCCACTGTGTTCTTGGCCTTCGCTGTGGCTCAGCTCTGCCTGGGTTGCTCAAACTTGAGTTTGTGCTCATGGCTCCATTCAGTGGCAGATGGCTTGAAACAGTAGATAAATATATTTTGGTAACATACATTGAATAGAACTTGTGTGCAGACTCAAAGTCTCTCTCTGTGTATCACGCACCAGCATTAGCTTGGCCTACATACCATTTCTGACCCACTGACATTACACGCAGCAGCTCTGGTCTCCTCGCTGCTGCATCTGACAGAGTTATTGTATATGTATATGTATGATTACAGCCTCTTAACACCCTATTTACACTTTCTTAACTCCGCAGACCCTCAGGGGAGAAACAGATGTTATTATTCTTAACTCTTCACATAAAAATGTACTTCTGCTGTGAAATAATTAGGTAAACTGTCCGTGGGGGTTTGTGAGCACACAGGAAAAGAATTTATTCTTCAGTTCATATTCTCAGCACTACAACAGACGAGCCCAAGGTCACCTGACGTGGAGGAGTATTGAGTTTGCAGCTGGCTATCTCTGGATCCAGTGAAGGCAACAAGCGGTCCTGGCCTTGGTAAGTGGGCTGCTGATGTGGAAATATGCCTCCACACAGAGGCTGAGGGGGGGTTTGTATATGAGCCTCCTCTGGCAGGGAGGGGTAACACTGAAGAGCAAACAGAGAGCTGGGATGGACTGAAGCAGGTTTTTGTGACTGGGGTCCAACCATTACCCCATCTGGTGGGTGAGAGAGGAACAACTGCAGCAAAGACAAACTGACTTGGAACCTAATATTTACCTGCATTTTCAGTTTAAGCTCCACACATGACTAAAAAAAACTGATCTGAGGTCTGCTTTAGCCCATTTTAGACTTTCTGGAATAAGAAAATTAAATCATCAGCACTGTTTATTCTCACCTTATAGCAGTGGTTCCCAGTCAGGGGGTCTGGATCACCACGATCACAGGATTATTAACTGAAATGAAACAGTTAAAATATGTTTCAGATGCAGCATTTACAGCTAGTGATGATGAGGTGCAATTAGATGTTTCTTATTTTAAGAGGTCACAACACAGTTTCTCTCTCTCTTTTTTTTAAAGTCAGTTTGTGTAAAAACTATTTCCAATGAGGGAAAGTAAGTAAGTACATTTTTAAGGTATTTCCATTTTTATATACTTCGCATCATTACATTTCAGAGGGCAATATTGCACTTTTTACTCCCCTACATTTATTTAACAGCTTTAGTTATCTGTAAGATGAAGACTTTACACCACAGATAATATAACAAGCTTTCAAAATACAGCACAAGTGGCTTCTAACCTTTTTTGGTGACCTTTGATGTCTGCAATTTGTTATAATCTTCCCTAACAGTGTTTATTCTCTTAATATGTCTCATGTGGTTTGTTTTTCAATAAATATTCAAATGATCTGATATCTAATCAAAAAACAAAGATTACAGAAAAAGTCCAAAACTATTTTTCTCTGTCATTAATCAACTGACGAGCCCTCAGCTTTATCTGATGTCCCTGCTAACAACACTGTATATAAAACTGTATATAATATATAGCTCCACCTACAGTAGCTACAACAATAACATAATGCTGATACACTGATGCTTCACTGTTAATAATCTCAGTCAGTCAGACGGAGAAAACCTGGACGTTTAATAACTTTTACTGAAATAAAGGATCTGCATACTACTTCCAATGCTTCAAGTCTCCCCCAAAACTGCAATCTCCCTGTATTCATAAGACATCCATAATAACCTAGCCTTAACACCCTACAACATATTTTAGTTTGATATGGTTCGCAGAAGTGTGGTCATGTAGGATACACAGATTTTTTATTTTCGCGCAACCAAAATGTAATAATCTGGCAGCCAGTTTTATGAAAATACTACATAAACTAGTTCCAACATCATGAATGCATATTGTGGAGAGAACATCTCACATGTTCTTATTGCTTTATATTGGTAGCAAAAAAAATGGAGAGCATCACACCCGCACCAGCATCCCTGCACCTTTAAATACAGAATAGATTTTAAGGTCATTTTGTTTGTTCATAAAGTCATGCATGAGTTGGTTTCAGGGTACATTTGAGAGCATCGTATCTCTACATCCTTAGATCCTCAAAACAGCTGCGTGGAGGCTGGTGGGTAAGTGAGTTCAAGCCTCCAAATGTTTGGAATAGCCTCCCTCTTTCAATCAAATGTTCCTCCTCCATAGATATTTTTAAGAGAAATTTCATGTTTTCACTAGCTTTTGGTTGCTCTTTCTGGTCTTAATGTTTTTGTTATGATGATATCAGTTTACTTGTTAAGATGATATAAGACTGAGAAACATATACACCGATCTGCCACAACATTATGACCACTGATAGGTGAAGAGAATAACATATTATTATATCATATTGGTACTATGTGGTGTTCTGCTGGAAAACCTTAGATTTTGGCATCCGTGTTGATGAGACTTAGACATCCAAATAAACATCGTCCCAGAACAAGCACACTCCCTCATGCAAATGGAAATCCCAAATGTCACTGGCCTACCCCCGCAGGAAAATGCACCCCACCACATGGCAAAAACATCAAACAATCAGGAACATCTTGAGGAATATGACAATGGCCCGCGATGTTGATTTGACCTCCAAACTTTCTAGACCCCATTCTGATCAAGTATCAACAGGAGCTAGAGTACCCAAAGGATCCACTGCCAACGTCCTGGTGCCAGACCCCATAGGACACCCTGAGAGGTCCTCTTGTCCATGCCCAATGGTTCAGAGCATTTTTGACAACATAAGTGGAACCAACACAATATTAGGCAGGTGGTCATAATGATATGCCTGATCGGTGTATCTTCTGTCATAGTCAGTGGATCCAAACAACTAAGTTTTCAGCATATTTATTCTATCTATCTATCTATCTATCTATCTATCTATCTATCTATCTATCTATCTATCTATCTATCTATCTATCTATCTATCTATCTATCTATCTATCTATCTATCTATCTATCTATCTACACCTATATTGATATTTGATTTTTATTATTTTAAGAAAATCAACAAATTATGGATAAATAAAATAAAATAAAGATCATATAAGACTGAAAATTGATCACAAAAGGAATTCATGAGAGAAAACATACATTCTCTCGTATTCAATGAATCCAATCAATACTTTTTAAATAAACTCAGGTAGATTGAGGATAAGGAGCCGCGTGCCAGTTTGTTGTCATGTTGTCATCGTGCAGGTGTTCTGCTTGCTGATTGGCTGGTTCAGTTTCACTCTTCACGTGATAATTCTCCGTCACGCCGGTGAGAGAACTAATCAATCAATCAACCTGATTAACCCGCAGTCCGACAGCTATTCGCTTCGTGACCCTGCGAGCCTTAATTGATTATTAGTACCAGTTTATTGGATTTATCGGTGGCCTGAGTCGCCATGGACGAAGACGGTGTTTTAGCTGAAGACTTTGGTAAGAGCTCTACTGCTTGTTTAATTGTTTCATTGGCTTGTTTTCACCTGGCGAGGAGGAGCTTTAACTCGACTTTCTTTATCACTTTGAAAACTTTGAAAGACTTCAATTTAAAAGCTCATAATCTTTCCTGTGAGTGCGGCTCCCGGTGGTGCTCGGGTCCGCGGAGACAATTTAAAACCTCGGTTATTAACACCGTCGACCCGGCGTTTGGAGCCAGGGACAGGCTAGCAGGTTTAGCAGCAGCTAGCCGGTCACAGCTAATTAACGGGCAGGTGAGGCGGCACGAGGCGCTGCACAGCTGGGACACTAATTAAGTCACTGTGGCGCCTCCTGAGGACGTTTATCAGCTTTTACTTCAACCCGCAGGTCACCACATGACTCAGGAAATGTGAATGAAATAACTCTCCCAGCATTATCAAGTTAACTCTTTCAATATAGGTTCTTCATCTGGTGAAGCAATCAATATTTATGGCCTGCAGGGGCTTCAACTCAAGGTGAAATTCACTGATATAAAGTCACATCACATGGAACAACGTGGAGCCCATCCTATATTGAATCAACACTCAACACAGGCCCGGTGAAGTCTCAGAAGGATTTGAATGATTGGGATGTGGTAGCATTTTGTTCTTGAATTTAACAATTTGACTTCATTTTCTGTGAACTACATTCAGATGCATTATGGTCTTGCTGGTTCTAAGTGAAATAATTAGTTGATGACTTCATTAGGTGGCTGACAAAACAGTAATCGCAACAAATACTCACTAAAGATCTACATAGATCAGGCTTAACATTATGACCACCTGCCTAATATTGTGTTGGTCCCCCTTATGTGGTCAAAAATGCTCTGAACCATTGGGCATGGACAAGAGGACCTCTCAGGGTGTCCTATGGGGTCTGGCACCAGGACGTTGGCAGTGGATCCTTTAGGTACTCTGGCTTGTGCAGTGGGCCCTCTGTCAATCAAACTTGTTCCACTGCATCCTGTTGATGCTTGATCAGAATGGGGTCTAGGAAGTTTGGAGGTCAAATCAACATCTTGGGCCATTGTGATGTTCCTCTAGATCAGGGGTGCCCAATCCTGGTCCTTGAGGGCCACTATCCTGCATGTTTTGGATGTTTCCCTCTTCCAACACACCTGATTCAAATGATCAGCTCATCATCAAGCTCTGCAGAAGCCTGATAACGATCCTGATCATTTGAATCAGGTGTGTTGGAAGAAGGAAACAACTAAAACATGCAGAGC
>OMNN01053627.1:0-15916 GCA_900302755.1 Chromis chromis
CACCTATTGGTAACAGGACTTACATTTGCAGTTACAATTGCTCCAGATTTTGTGATAGAATCCTTAAAATTGCTCTCGTGAGTCTTGAGGTATTGTCCATGCTACAATGTGAAGCTTTTGAGTGTTCATGCAACGCTGTTGTCATGGCAACATATTTTGTCCGTGACACAGGAAGCACGTTTTGACAGCTTAGGAAGCTCAAACAGTCACCAAAATTGGCACACACATCACCATCGACTCATTGAAAGAAACAGTAGGCTTATCAGGACTGTATGTGCTATAGCGCCCCCTACAGTATTTTTTAAATATTAGCCCCCGCATGCCATTTCACATAAATCTATGAAATTTTGTAGACATATGTAGCACCTCGACGTCTGCCATGTTCCGACATGCGTGGGGGTGCGAGGGCCCGTTCATCGCTGCTTGCAGCTTTAATTATTATTATTATTATTATTACTACAAAAAAATGCTATTGGATTTCTTTTGGAAGCGTATTGTAGCGATCACAGAGCCAATCGCAGGACTGAACTGTCGTGCTGCAATGCACCATGGGAGTTCAGGGTTATGAATGTTTTTGGTACCCTGAGTGAGAAGAGTAGCGGGGCTGATGACTACCTGACGTTGATCAGTGAACAGGTTATATTGAAGTGTGAAGTGTGTGAAGCATATAATGGTACACTAAAGACTATCTGATTTAAGCATTTATTATCCACGCCACCTTGCTACAGTACGTGAATTACTGACAGAGGGGTGTG
Organism: Chromis chromis; assembly: GCA_900302755.1. Classification (NCBI taxonomy): domain Eukaryota; kingdom Metazoa; phylum Chordata; class Actinopteri; family Pomacentridae; genus Chromis; species Chromis chromis. The sequence continues at coordinate 756 of OMNN01053627.1, forward strand.
CCATACAAAATCTCGCCTAGGGCGCCACGTCGAACAGGGCCGGTTCTGAGGTGATGCAACTACCAACATTATTACATCAACACAACCAAACAAAATAATGTTTCCAACTGAAAAGGTTAATCTAAATCATTAAATTAGAATTTTTATCTGACAACTATGCAACCATGCATGGGAATAGGCCCCTTGCATTACGTTTTAGCTAGCTAACAGTAGACTATTCTTTAATCCAATATTTTGTTACATCCATCTCAACTACTTTCAATGTGAAAAATAAATTAACTAATGTACATGGTGAATGAAAGCTCCAGCAACATCTAAGAAATCAAAAGGTAAAGGATGAAAATCACTGCTGTACCTTTGATAAGTCTCCCAATTCACAGAATTTAAGTCCTCCAAAACTGTGTCACCAGGACAGTCAAATTTCAGGTTGCTGTTAAGATGATTTTGGAGAGCCGAGTATATTAAAGCTGAAACAATTAGACATCATAATCAATGATGCCGATACTGTGCATCAATATTTTGAACAGACATTTACATGTTTTTTTTACTTTAATTCATTATGTTTTTGGCTGCAGTCATTGGTTAGCTTCAGTCAGCCCAGTGAAATATACAACTTTGTGTCAAGGTTTTGAAAGTCTGGGAGTACTTTAGATTCTCACAAAACAAAAACATGGTTTGTAGACTGCGCAGTTTGAATCAGACTACAGCAGCACAAACACCTGAAAATAAAAGATTAAGGTACTTTACATCCGTTCACTTCTGTCCTGCTCTCTGTGCTCACTTACGGTGGATTTTAATACAGCCAAATCCCCAGTAAAGCTGTGTCATTTACAATTTTTTCTGTTTTTGTTCTCGGAACGGAACAAATATAAAATAGTGACTGCTATGCTTTGCCTAAATCCTGATTTTGTAACATCGAAGTCATCCGACAAACACACCATCAATGTGAGTTAAAACGACAGCTGTGCTGTGAATTTGGTGATATTTTTCATAGTACAAAGCTACTACCAAAGTCAGATAACAATTACCCAATAAGCTGCTCAGTGCTTACAAAATATCTACTGTACCCATGTCGCCCGTTGTTAAATATACAAACCAAAACTTTTCACGTTGTTAAGGGGTTTGATAGAAAGTTGAATTATCCTATTTTTTTATTTTTTGGCCTTTTATGCCTTCATTGGACAGGACAGTGGATAGAGTCGGAAACAGGAGAGAGTGGGGAAGGACATGCCGGAAACACCCGAGGCCGGAACCGAACCCGGGTCAGCCGCCACGCCTCTGCACCTGGGTCACGTGACACAACCATCAGGCTATCGGGACGCCCGGATTATCCTATTTTTTTTAGTTATGTTTGAGTTTCCAGTTTAAACCTGCAGTTTGTAAACCTTTGTGTACCTGTTATTCTGTGCTGCATTTTACAGTTACATACAATTTCTCAAAATATAAATGGTTACTTGGCTTTTTTGGAGGAAAATGAATAATGTAGATTATTCAACTTCTCAGTAAAAATATTTGATAGATTAATCAATAGAAAATAGTCTTTAGTGGCATCATTTGGTTTGGAGTTTAAATAATGACTAAAGAAACCAAAAACATTTACGCAGCTATTCAGATTTGACCACAAAGGAAAGCAGACAAGGTGCATTATTACATTTTTCAGTATATTTACACATCCAGAGACACTTATCTAAAACATGAGTACACCGAGTACTTGCAGGAGGAAAGCTTTTCTAACTGAATATGACAGGCGGATTAGATGACTTGGGAGAAAATAGCTGAATATCATCTCTGCATTGCACTGAAATACTTGCCTAATTTAACTGCTTTTCAAAAAACAGTCTCAGTGCTTTTTAAAAATTGATTTCCTTTATTCATAATTTCATGCAGAGTAAACAGCATATATGAGATTAGCTTCTCATGGGGTATTTGAGTGAAGTAGTTCTCTGTTTGCTCTTCATCACCTCAAAGGAGTTTTCATTAAAGTAGCCATCCTCCTCAGGATTAGAGTAAATGAACAGGGGAAGAAATGTTTGTCTTCAGGCTCCAATTAGAGGCCAGAGGACGAGTCGGGGCTGCTTCCATCGCCCTTCACCAAGTTAACTACATTAATTTGGCATCCCAGGTTTTACTGGCTGGCGAAAATGAAAACAACACTGATATATTATTATCAGGAGGCTAGACTGCTCCCATGATATAATATGATAACTGCATATAACAACAACAATAGTGGCACTGATGTTAATTATAGTTGAGATAATAATTCAGCCAGGACCCTACGTCAGATCTATTCATTCGTTTCAGAATGACATTTATTTGTGTGTGGCGATGACTCTCTTCGACTGATGCTGTGGAACAATCCGAGCAGGCACGACACAGACAGTCCCTGATATTCACAACATTTAAATGAACACAGTATGAACAAAGAAACCTGGAAGCAGGCGAGCAGGAAGCAGGCAGAATGAATACATGCTGCCTCATTTATAAAGAATGATAATTCAGAGGTGTGGACTGAAGTTGTGAACACTTGGACGTGTTTCCAATATGAGATTGTCACAATGCTTGTTGGGTGTTGACTTTTTTGTAGAATTATATCAACACATATTTAACCCTCAGAAGTCCAAGCAGTTTCTGGGTGTTTTTTGCTCCTGTTAAATTTTCACTCACTGTTGGATCATTTTTCACTGCAATCAAAACCATGGCTAAAGGTAGAGAGAACTCAAAAATATCTTCTGAGCAGACGGTTATAATGCCATAAATAATAAAGAAACAAAAAAACTTAAGCTGTATTTCTTTGATTATTATTTTACAGAAATTGAAAAAACCTTGAGTCAACATGTACAAACTTCTTCCAAGTGCCCACAGGTGTTAGCAATACTGGGGGAAAGGGTGGCTCAACAAACTATGTATGTTTGACTACTTACATTCTTCATTAGTTTCTATACTGTCTTATCTGCTCTGTGTAAACACTGCCTGCAGTTCAGCCGAAAAGTCCCTGAATTTTTCTCACGTGACTTCATCACCATTACTGGCTTCCAAGTTGTAACAGAAGGTTTTGCTTTTTAAAGATTCTGGTGTAAATTTTTTATTTTTGGCAATTATTTTAAGTGAGACGGCTTATCTAATCTAATCTAAGAAATATTACAATTTCTAAGATTAGATTAGATAATCTTAGGATTAGGTTCATTTTCTCTGTGAATTTTCTCGTGACAGATGAGTTGCTAGAAGACCATTGGAAGGTTGAAAACTCAATGATTCTTTGTTTTTGTTTTTTTTACAGTTTCTAGCTGAAAAATTGTGTAATTTTGGTGATATTTAAAAAATAACTTGCCTTTCAAACCCGCTGTCGGGTGTTGAGGTTCAGAAGTTTAACTGATTTTTAAAAATTATGTTGGGGACAATAGTTGGAGAACTGCTGACGTAACCTTAGCACATGGATGTGTTTTAATCAGTATTCCGATGCATTAGACGTCATGTTGCTGTAATAACACAGTTCACTGATTGAGAACCTGCTTTGCTGATTAATCTATGAACAGTTCCTGAACCGCTCTGTACTAGCTCAAACCTCAAGCATCCCTCTGTTTTATGTAGCGGGCTCAGAAGGCCTTTGAGGTTAACCTTTGTCAAATTGTTCATGGATCTTTAATCCAGCTTCAGACCTGTTTAATACAGTAGCGCTCTAACAGGATTGGTGATGTTAACTCCCTGGGACATGGTTGCCAGCTGTTCCCTCCCCCTGGCGGTGGGTCAGTACAGATGATGGGTGGAGCAGGGTGGGAGGGGATGCCTGGAAAGTGAGAGGATCCTCTTAGCTTAGTGCAGATTGCCGCAGCGTTAGGACGAGCGGGATGCTGAGCCCAAAGGTGCTTTAGAGGACGAGGATTGGATATTTCACGTAGCCTCCCGTCCTGTCCTGGAGCTTTTTTCTTCGCTTTGTTCTTGCTTTGGCTTTCGTCCTCACACCTGGATTTTAAGGCTTTGGGTTTATGGGTTGCTGAGAGGAGGAGGCAGGACAGGTGACTCACGATGGCCGTGGCTCTGGACGCAGTGTGGGTGAGGGTGAAGAACGTCTGCAAGCAGAATGGGCTCCTCATCATGTCGGTGCTGGCTGTGGTCATTGGGTGTCTTTTGGGCTTCTTCCTCAGGACACGGCGCCTCACAGAGCAGGTCAGTCTGTCTCCTCCCCTTGACCGAGAGTGACGTCATGCAGAGAGAATCCTGTATCTGTGCTTCTAACACCTACATGAGCATTAGTATCCTGGTTTTGATGATATAGTGTTACCATGCAAGATGAAAAAACTGTTATCATATAATCATATCCCTATATACATGATGGAGTTCCACATATGCTATTCAATTCCCAAAGCAATCTGCTTTTTAATCTGCTTTTCAGATTAAAATCTAAGAAAAATGTACATTTTTGGGAACAACTTGTTTGCTTGCTGGGGCCTCTTGTCCCATCATATATGTCTTGGTTTTTACAGTTCCACCAGAGTAATATTTCCCTGCAAATGTCTCATATGGTTACATCTAATTAACAGTTTGAAGCCCAAATATGGAATTATTCCCCACACAAATATACATATATATAAACCAGCATATAAATCTGTGTTGCAAAACATAGTTTTACTTCCTTCCTACCCATTAATCATCTCATGACCCCCCCAGATGTATCTTGTGTAGTGGTAGACTAAGTACATTTACTCAAGTACTGTACTGTTTGAAGAACTTTACTTGAGTATTTCCATTCCATTAGGTGCTACTGTATCCTTCCACTCGGCTATATTTCTAAGGGACAAGTTGTATCTTCTACTCCACTACATTTATTTGACAGGTTTAGTCACTAGTTAGGTTTGAGGGTGAAGATTTTACATAAAGGATACAAATACAAAACATAGTTAAAGATTAAACCAGTGGTTTTCAACCTTTTTTTCTTCTTATAAAAACAGTGTGTGCAGTCAGGATCACATTGGTCTATGTGAGTTGATAAGATCTCTCTAAACTTCTTGCATGATTTTATTTCAAGAAATGTTTAAATGATCCAATATTTCACCAAGATTTAAAATAAATAAATGATTTATTTTTTTTTAAATAGGGAAAAACTAAAAACTAATTTCTGGCTCAGAACTTTGTTTTTCCTTCTTTCCTCTCCCAGTATTCATGTGATAAGCCCTCAGATTTATCTGGAGGCTCTGTGTGTAAAACTGACTACAAAGTAGTTCAAACAGCTCCACCTGCAGCAGCTACAACAGTGACCTGCTGCTGACACACTGCTGATTCACTGTTATTAATCTAATGGTGTCAAAAATAATAGTCAGAGGAACCAAACCAGATGATGACTGATGACACACTGATGTTTTAGCATTAATAATCTAATTATGGAAGATACAATAATATATCTGGTAGAGGGACCACACCAGAACTTTTACTATAATATTTTAACTGATTATGGCTGATATGTACTTGTATGTAGGATTTTCGTGCAGAGCTTTTACTTGTATTAAAGTATTTTTACTTTGTTGTATTGGCACTTTTACTTAAAGGATCTGAATGCCACCACTGTGACCATTTCAAGGGGCTCAGACGCCAACATTAAAATGTATACAAAACTGGCACCATTTCACTCAGCACATTAAAATGTGGCTTAAACATTGATGCATCCATTTTAATTTAATAATGTTATAACAGATCAGTCACAGAGGTCATTTTTCTTCACTCTAGATATTTTAGTACATTTAACTAATAAAACTCTCTGCACTTACAAGCATGTTGCTTGTAAGTAACATGATGTCAGAGATACAGCAACATACTGTATCTCTGACATCAATAAAAACAGACATATCACAAAGTGAAATAAACTCCAAGTCACTGCCTGTTGACTTCTGAACCACAAAAAATGTGCATAAAAATCATTTTAGAAAAACACAAATGTCAAAATATCTCAAATGTCTACAAACTAACAGTAACGGAAGTGTTAAACCTTTAAAAGCAGCGACCTGTTGGTCATTACAAATTCAGATAAACATTAACGTCACTATAAATTCTACTGGAGATACCAGAGATGCAGAAAATATCAAATACTGAGTCTGTGTCTGACCGTTGGAACAATGTGCCGAAAATAATGCATGACGTTGGTGGAGTATTTCCATAATGTGCAAACATGAGAAACATGAAATCTCTCAGAAAGTTCCACTTATTGTAAACAAGTGGATACATAATAATGTCACACAGTGAGGGACAAGATTGTTTGACTTTCAAGAATATGTTCACATTTTTGCAAATCTGTCTTAAAACTACACCCACAGGCACATAAAAGATGTCTTCCTGCTGCACTTTATCTTCACTTCAGTTCAACTTTACATCTACTGCACCAATACACAACATCTCAGGGCACTTCATAGAGTAATCTGAAGGTTCTACAATATTATAGAGGGACTTTCAATGTGAGTGACTCTACAATCCCAAATCTATCATGAGTTAATGTGAAGCTACGACAGTCTGAGTTAGACAAATAAAGTGTGGACTTGATTGTGTGTGCCAACTGACGACAACACACAGGCAACACTGACTGGATCTCCAAGAAGTGAGGTTAAAAAACATACCATAATCACAGCTGATTGTCATTGGTGCCGCCAAAGAGAACAAAACGGAGATCTCAGTGGCACTTTAAGCCTTGATTATACTCCCTTGTGGACGTGCACATGGACTATGCAGTTGTTGTTACTAATCCTGTTCCTTGAAGAACTCCACTCCATACATGTGCAGTAGATCAACATCTACATACTCCACTGATGCCCACTACTTCCCTTGTAGTCTAGTGAAACAAATTTTGGGCTGCATATGGATGTCCACAGAGGAATTCAATGGGACCCTCAAGAAATGACGAAAGTTACGTCATTTGGACCCTCGTAGAACCTCACATGCTTGTGGGAAAAATGCGAGTGTATCATTTCAAGCTACATAGAGAAGAAATTTAAATTCAATATATTTAATAAGTTTCTTTGTAATTGTATAAAGATGGTCAGAGTCGAACAATTTCAGTGTTAAAAAATGCTGCCAACTGATCGTGTCAGCCTCACATCTGAATGAGCTCCCTGGTCACTCTTCTTGAAAAGTTGCTACAGCAATCGTACTAAATCAGACCTAGTACTGTTTACACATCACTTCAGACGCAGAATTAGTCTGAATTGCAGGCAGTCTCATGAAAGGATAAGCATGCACAAGATTACGACGTACTGACGTCGTTACATAAATTGGGCCACACAACAGTCTAGGAAGTGACGCTGTATAACCAGCAACCTAATCCCATGTATTGTTTTGGAGAATGCCCTAAACAGCAATACGCAGCTTTCCACTGAAGGTACTCCAATCAGGTATTTAGTGGCACAAACATTTAAAGGAACAGCTCTGTAATCAGCCCTTTTCAGCATTTGTTTCCATTATGATGTAGAATCCAACCATTTTGAACGCAACGTCAATGAACAACAGTTACTGGATGTAACTCCAGTTCAATAAGCATGTAGTAAATGTGAAAAATGGAAAATGGAGGGTTTGTTAAGTTAGCCACTTTGTGAATTTTACAGTGTAAAATGACTGCTTCTCAACGAGGACATTGAGATCAAATAGTATCAAGTCTCACACAGTGGCTTTTTAGTGCTGCTCAGAACTAACTATCCAGGTGTTGCTACTTATCTCCCTGAAAGAGGTTCTACAGGGCCAGTTCCTGTGGTTAGAACAAACACAAAAGTTCGAGTTATCCTAAAACAGCTTGCAAGTGCCTGCAGTTAAACAGCTTATTTAGATGAAGAAAAAAATTCTCCTTGAACACTCTCACGTTCGTTCACCATGTTATCGTAAGAAATTCTGACCTCATGCATCACATGTCACTTAATGTGCTGTCCATTCTCTGTTACTGTGGTGGGTTTGTCTGAATGAAGCTGAGGAACATGATTGGAAAGGTGACCCATACCTGAACAACAGAAAGTCTTCACTTTAACAGACTGACGAAGCAGCAATGTTCAATTTCACTAATTATTTTTACAAAATTAAGCCATCCATTTTCTATTTGCAGTGGGTTAAGTTGAAAAACAGATACATTTGATTACTATTATATTCACTACATCACTGACATATTAGCAAAACCTATCAAGCTGCAGCATCTGTGTTACCAGTCATTCTCTGACTTTCCAAATAAATAGAAATACACAAGCTGAAATTACTGTTGCCTCATGCAGGGGGAGAGTGTGTGTGGATAGTAGCGCGTGGCTTCTAATTAAAAGATAAGTAATTACTGAAGGACACACACAAAAAAAACACAGCTTACAGTAAATACACTGAAGTTACTCCATGTGGCAGCTTTAGTACATCGCTCTGAACCCAACCAGTGAGCAGCTTTGTGAAGGTGCTCCATAAACAAAATGCAGCCTTTTCTTTCTCGTCAGCCCTCCGACTAAAGCTCTGTCATATTCTCAAATAGACCTAAAAATAGCCTGTGGCTCCTTTACTCTCACAATAGGGGATTACAATCTAATCAAGCAAATGCTTTCTCTAACTGTACATCAAATACAAGAGCTTGTCAGTGTGAGTCATCATGAGGTACACAGGAGGCACAGACCTTTGTGTTTTCAGACAGTTTGTAGACACCCAGATCCCTCTGCGGTGGAGGGTCGAGGGCCAATAGGAGGAAGTGTGTGTAATCTGTTTAAGTGTATGTGTGTGTCTGGCTTCACTGAGATGAGATAGGACTTGGCTTTGGGGAGAAATTGGACTGTGCTGTGGCAAAATGATAAAAGGATTAGAACAAAATTAACAAGAAAATATAAATTAAAAACTGAGGAGATTCAGACTTATATAAACGAGCCAGCACATTTTGTCTACACCAAAACACACAGAATAGGAACGTATGACTCTTGATTATAAAGACTGTGTGTAGAATCACAGCTGCTAATTTCCCAGTTAGAACATCAAAAAAAGTGAAAAATAAAGTAATAATGCCACTCCAAGGCAATATACATGTATTTTCTCAACTATTTTTTTCATGCATGTATGAAAAAGCTTCACAGGCATGTAGACATTTAATGCTTCATATGAGGAGTGATCAAAAAGTCAAGTCTGTGCCTATAAATATCCGAAACCAGTTTTAAATTTGGCCGATGTCCCCATCGACTTAGTCTCTTTGTGCAGTAATACAGTGCTCCCAGTGTTCCTGCAACCAAGTCCAGTTCTGTAAAATTGTCAAACACCATCTAAGATAAACACGAAACCCCTCAAGACTCAAAAAGGCAATCCTTCAACTTGACTTTCACTTTGGTAACGGCTAGGGATGGGAATCAAAAAGCAATTCTTGTTGAGAACCGGTTCCCAGTGTTTCAATTCCTTGGAATCGTTTGCCAATTTTGCAAATGATTCCCTTATCAATTCCAATGGGCGCAAATTCACCAGTGCATCCAGCAGGAAACATGGCGCCCAAGCGGCACAAACGCTCGAAAGTTTGGTTACATTTCACATGAAAGGATGACAACAGGGCAATTTGCAATACTTGCAAAGTGGATATTTCATCAAAGGGAGGAAATACTACCAATATGCCGAAACATGTGCACACACAGCATGAGATAACTTTGAATGAATGTTGCGTTTTCAATCCGCTCTTGAGTGAATCTCAGCAGCAGCGGCAATGTCCTCTGTCGTGCAAATGAGAACCGATAAGAGAATTGATAAAGAACCGAATCGTTAAGCAGAATCGAAAATGGAATCGGAATCGTAGAAATCTTATCAATTCCCATCCCTAGTAACGGCCCACAGCCCATTGGGAGCACTCACATGCCTTTGCACCACAGTTGAGGTAATTTGTGCTGAATGTTCACCTCAGGACATTTACAGTAGAACTATGCCTTGACAGTCCAACCATGGGGGACGAATTCATGGTGCACAACCACAAAAATGCTGGTGAAAAGGAGCATAATCCTGGTGCTCCTGACCTGATGCACCTTCTCTGATCTTGGAAACTGTGTAAACTGCTGTTTTTTCTCTCAGTGGTAGCTGCAAACCCACCTCTAATCACTTGTAATGATCCTCTACATGAAGGTTGGACCATTGCAGCTGCTGAATGAGACAGAATATCATGTTTGCTTTCTGTTTCAGTTTGAGCCTCATGGAGAAATCCCTCATATGCACCTAGCAGTGGTCACAAAAACATGATTAACTCAGGTCCTGATGTTGACAGAAAATGATGCACTTTCCGGACTCATGACGTTTATTTGCTACCACATGTTGCACATGTGTGATCCTGATATGCTCCTTGCACCACAAACAGTGTCAGAATGTTTTGACTACACCATGTAACTGACTTGTTGAGGCATTGAGGAGGTCCTCAGCTCCATTTGAGTGTAACTGATAGCAGCAGTAATAACAGTTATTAGTGCTGCTGCCTATTCTGACAGAACAGTGATTTCTGCATATTTGATTTATCTGTAAGAGGGTACAATGACACAGTCAGATTAGTGGTGATCAGCTCTGTCATAAATTCTGCCTTTACAATGTTTTATGACATTTAGTTGTTGCTGATATTGTCACACATGACAAGTTCAAGGATCAGCACAAAGTTGAAAATCTGACAATTCTTTCCATTTTTATGTTTTCTCACTAATAAATGGTATAAACTTGGGGATTTTCTAAAGATAACACGCCTTTCAATCTTGCTGATTGGTTTTGGGGTTTAGAGGCCTGCACAAAACATGACCTCAATGCCAAGACATACAACAAACCTCTAGATAGAAAAGAAACTGTAAAGCCAAACTGCTGTTAAAGACTTGTTTCAAGGTTTGGATTTGCCTTAGTGCAGTGCTCAGTGTAGAGGACCCAGGTCTGATGAGGGTCATAATTTAGTTTTAAGCATCTTTAACACGAGGAAATGTCACTTTCAAAATAAAATAAGATTAACTAAAACCACTCCTATCAATATATATGAAGGGACACTTATAAACGAAATACAGTCCATTATACCCCCACTCACTATGACCTTAAAGTAGATTAATTGCGTTTTGAGCAACAAAAACTGAAAATGTAGAAGCTTCAGCAGTACAGCTGTTGTATTGGATTGCATTAGATTTCACAGGTGTAACTTAGAAAGTAGTTTTTCAGAGTAATTGCAACACCAACCCAAATGTCCTTCCTTTTAGTCCCTAATGTGGCTAAACCTTTTAAGTTCTGGGATATTTTCTGAAATTTACACCTGCAACAACGTCCTCCAATTCAGTCAGTAATCAGACACTTGGAAGTCTCATTATCATATTTTCAGTGTTTCTCTTCTGTTCCTAAAAAAAAACAAAAAACACAACTTAGTGTAGCAAAAAATCTTTAAATCCAAGTATATGATGTTCAGAAAGACATCTCTTGTAGATAAGTCATAGGGAATGACAACCATGCCACTTTATTTTTGCATCAAAACAAAAAAAGTTGTGGCATGATTTAGGTGTGTTTCAGTTCTTCACATTGTACAACCTGCAATGTGACGAATGTGCATCACAATGCTGAAATGATGTGTAACACTTACCAATACCATGTCTTTTTTAGACCCTTCAACACCCAAATCGTTTAGGCTTCATGCCTCCAGTGTGAAAGATAAACACTCTTCTATAAATGTTTCATTCTAGTCTTCGAGCCAACATAACCCTACAGGCATTATCAGGAGTATTCACCTTTATATATAAGCCTGTCAATGCATTATTTCATGGCATCCACATTTATAATGTATTTGCAGTGCAATGTACAACAGTGCTGGGAAACAACAAGTGTGAATTTGGAGAGAACCCAAACTATAAGATGTGAGATGTTTTTGTTTTTTTTATAGGAAATTACATCAATTTTGTCCTTCAGCAACCAAAATGGGTTTGTTTGGTCTGAAACACTCATGTGAACATGAGACGAACTCACATTAACACATACAACCTCTGCTGCAGCTCTGAACGCACTAATGCTTCTGTAGAGGTTTTTAACCAAAATATCACCTAAATGATGTTTTCCATTTACAGTGGAACACTTTTTTTTCACATGTTTTTTCCATGGTAGAAATATAAAGTAGAGTTCAATTATTATTTTTATGAAATGAAAAAAAAAAAGAATTATGCAAAGATAGGCTTTCGATTTAATATAACATGAAAAACTCTAAGATACATGCAGGAGCGGCATAGACTTATTCAAAACACAAAGTCCTGTTTTGATGAACGACACAAAACTATGCTGGCTTCAATCTAAATTAGTCCTGAAGGGAAAAATCTATATGCAGTTTGGTCAACCTTGGTACTTCTGGTACACAATGGGTATGTCCCAAATTACCTGTTATGATTGCTTCTCGCTTCATTGCTGCTTCAATTGTTGCGGTCTTCCATCTTGAAGGCAATTCAGGAGATCTTCTTTCTGCTCTCAGGAGCCAGGACTGAGCAGTGCGGTAGGATGTCTGAGGAGCCATGAATATATCTCTTTTCATTGCATTTAATGCGTCCCTTTGCTTCCCTCACTCGGGTCTCTTCCTCATGCCTTAGCTCCTCCTGGCAAGAGAAAGAATATGAAGGGGTTAAAGATGCCAAATGAGAAATTCTTCATGGCATAGCTTCAGTCTTGAGAAGCACCAGTTACTGATGATGTGCTACACCACCATCTGTCAAATTCAACAAACGCCCACAAATGTGCAGCATTAATAAGTGACGCTAGGCCCAGGCAATTAAACAACAATGACATGTATGACACTTAATCAATAGGGGTGGGACACTTCTTCAATAAGAGTAGATCAATAGAATTTTCAATAGTCTGACTTAAATGCATACGATTCAAACCACCATGAAAGCACAAAATGAACCGTCAAAGTTCAAGTGCATGAACAATCCCCAAGCGTGTTCCCTCCCTGCATCATAAGCAGCCTATCATACCTTAATAATGGAGCCTGTTCAACCTCCATCACGCTCCCCATTTTTGCCATCTCCCACTGCATGCTTGTCCATGGCCACCGTGGCCTCAAGTTGATTCCTCCACACCCGCAGACCTGCCCTGGTAGAGGTTGCTGTCAGGGAGGTGTTCGGAAAAGGACCAAACTTTAATATAAACTGCTGAAGGGGGCTGAGGAGCAAACAAAACCCAGCTGGAGAATCCAGGTGTATAAAAACCCAAAGAGTCCCGCCAGTCCAGAGAGAATATCAGGAAACTAATCCCAAGAAAACAAAATGCAAAAGTACAAAAATGCAGATGGTATAAAAACATAAAGAAGGCATGTGAAACAACAGGATTAAATAAAAAAACAAAAGTATAAACCAGGAACCCACAAAGAGAATCTAGCAGGACACCATGATGTGACCAAACAGAAGGGAAAACAACTGGGTATCAAACAGGACAAATGAAGAGACAAGACTATTTAAACACTCCGAACTGATTGGGAGGACGAGACACAGGTGAAACTGATCAGGACAATCAAAAGGGAGGGAAAAGAGGGACAATGAACAGAAGTAAAAACACAAGCTGTTACTGCTTTCCTTTATGCACATGTTAATATGCCATCCCGCTAGGGGGCACTATAGCTCTGGTAACACATGTTATTGTTCGAGTGAGGAACCCGGTTAGGGGCTGTTGTGACTGTGCTGTTGAACATGGCGTTGGACGAATAAAGTTGCCTGAACTAAACGTGGAGTTATCTTTTGGACTAACATGGTAGCAGAGGATGGTTAGTAACTACAGAGTTCCGCCGACCTTTGAAGAAGGAAAATCATACGAAAGCTGGAAGAATGAAGTCAACATTTGGACAAGAGTTACCGATTTGGAGAAGAAAAAACAAGCTCTTGCCGTGGCCCTGGCGCTATCAGGGAGAGCGCGGGACACGGCGATGGAAATTCCGGTAGACGATCTAAATAAAGACACTGGAATGGCTACTTTGTTAGGTAAGCTGGATGCTTTGTTCCTGAAAGAGGAAAAAGACAGGATCTACGAAGCTTACTCTGACTTTGACCGTATTACTAAAGAAGTGAACATGTCCATGGCGGACTATATTATTGATTTCGAACAGCACTATTCACGGATGAAGAAGTACAACATGGAGCTACCCGACACAGTTTTAGCTTTTAAGCTGTTGGACACTGCGTGTTTGGATGTGATGGACAGGCGGTTAGCCCTTACTGCCTGCACAGATTTAACATTTGCCTCAATGAAGTTCGCTTTGAAGAGACTATTTGGCGGAAAAACGAGCGCGGCAACAGAAAGCATTAGCCAGGAGTCAGTGTTTGCAACGGAGCAGCGACGGCAAAGAGGCAAGCCCCCCTGGCAGCAAAGCACCCAGCAGACAACTCCACCACAGCCCGGTACAAATCCGCTGGACAGGTACGGACGACGATCAAAATATGCAGTGTGCCAAAGTACGTATCACTGGGCCAAAGATTGTCCGCACAAAAGTTAAAGTGTTGAAATAACTTAGGATAAAACAGACGTGGAAGAGTGTAATATTACTCTGTACACCAAAGAATCGCCAACAGATGCAGAAATATTCATGAGCGAATGTTTTGGCTCAGCAATAATAGACACTGCATGCACAAGGACAGTCTATGGACAAGAGTGGCTAGACAACTTGCAGCAACTGTGTTACAAAAGAAATGTGCAAAGAGGTTGAAAGAAACAAACACTAAGTCACAGGCCCTTCAAGTTTGGAGATGGAAAAGTAGTGTACTCAGTGAAAAGAGTCAAGATTCCTGCTAAGATTGGCAACACAAAGTGTAATACAGAAACTGAAGTGGTACCTGCTAACGTTCCCCTGCTTTTGAGTAAGACATCATTAAAAAGGGCAGGGACAGTTCTGGACATTGAAAGTGACAGTGCAACGATGTTTAACCAGCCTGTCAAACTTTACTAGCTCTGGGCATTACTGTGTGAACATTGTGGACTGTGAGGATAGAAGTCCTGCTCACTCTGATCAGATATTAGCCACTACTGAAGAAGAAATACAGACAATCACAGACAAGATGAGCACGAGTGAGAAGGTGAAAGTTTTGGAGAAACTTCATAAACAGTTTGGGCACGCCTCTGCTGACAAACTACGGAGACTTTTGAACAATTCTGGCAACAAGGACACAGAATGCACCAGCCTGCTGCAAAACATCATTAACAAGTGTGAAGTTTGTCAGAAATATTCG
>OMNN01053629.1:0-10563 GCA_900302755.1 Chromis chromis
GGCGGGGGGTCCAACCCCCAGAGGCTCGGACAGAGGGCACCCAAACTGGGCCAGATCGGCCGGTCCAAGAAAGGTGAGTGAGGGGAAGCTTGTTACGCACGTGTAGTTTTCTTACTGGGCTCCACATTTAGAGGAATCTGTCTAGTTTTTCTACATATAGTACACATATAATCTATACAACATCAACACTACTTGTAGTTTATTTGTATTATTTTACTGCTGTCTCTGCATTCCGGCACCATCCCATTTGTTGCTGCAACACTGCAAATGTCCCCACTGTGGGAATATTAATTGATTATCTGATCTTATCATATATAAATGTACTTAAAATATGATTTCAGGGGGAAAACAATAAAAGAGGTGCCACATGCACATTTAAAAAGGCAACTACCCCAAACAAAAGACACAAAAGCAGACAGAGGATGCCCTCATATGTGTGCTGAAGAAAAGTTGATCTACATGAGAATAAATATGTGAGCCTTACTGCATTATATTCCATTATACTTTGAATTAACCTCGGAGTTTTGTGCTTTTTAAGACGTTTCTACTATAAATGTGCATAAAAGTGCATAAAAATCCACCAGGTCCCCTACTAAATCTGCACCCGTGCAACAGGCGACACCTACACCGTTATCCATATATCACATGCAACACGAGCAACAGCAAACAGCACCGCTCCTAAAAGCTCATTTTGCGAGGCTGTAATTTGCGGTGCTGTTGAGCTGTGGGTGATACAGAGAGGTGTTTCTATTTTTAACCTCCCCTCGCTGATATAAGTGGGGTGGACAAAATAATAGAAACACCTGCCGGTAGATTGCAATACAGTTCACTAGTGCATAAACTGTAGTCTCCAAAAGGCCATGCGGATCACCAATATGTTAAAATACAACTTTTCAGGCTTTGGCTTTATAGTATAAATGTTTAACCTCAACATCCTCGTTTGAGTTTCTTAGGCAGACTGTTTAAATGTGGGTTTCAAACCACAAATTCCCCAAATCCAATACAAATGACTGAATATTTGTAATGGTATAATAAGAACAATGCATTTTTGCTAGTTTTCTGTCCTTGGAGAGCAAGAAGACAAATCTTGATAGTCTTTAAAGAATATTTGTTACACATTAAGTAAATTTTTGAGGCTGTGCTCACTCTGAGTGTAAACACTGGATCGGTTCAGCATTTTTAAAAATGTGCTTCCTCGTCTCGAGTTTGATCTGGACATCAGTACAGCTCTCACGTCTCTCATGCCAGTTAGCTTAAGATAGATACTGGAGCTGGGAAAACAGCGATTCCAGCTCAGTCCAGAGGCAACAAATTCCGCATAATGGCAGCTTGAATGCTCACTAATTATCGCTTTCACTCTTTCTTGATTAATTTGTACTAAAACCAGAGTGTAAAAATCACTCGTCGTGGTTTTATGGGGGGTAAAATGTGACTATTATTTGGTTGATAGCAGGTTCTTGTCCTCATCGTTCCTCCCAGCCAAGAAAGTCCAGCACATAAGCCCCTGTCAAACGAGATTAAGAGGTCCTGGAAGGATGTTTTTTTTTAAGCTTCAGACAGAGCCGGGCTAACTGTTTCCCCCTGTTTCCAGTGTTTATGCTAAGCTACGCTAACCAGCTGCAACAAGTAGCTTCATATAGTACAGACTTGACATAAGTCAAATCCTTCTTCTTATTTAAGTCTCGACAAAGAAGCAATTAAGTATATTTCCTAGAATGCTGAATGCTTTCTTCTAAGAGATATGACTCATTCACCGCATGTAAACCTCTGAACTCCAAACAGCTTCTTTCACATTTTTCCCTAACTGTAGGCTAATTTCTCATTGCAGTATATAATTCTACACCTCTATGGAAGCAGCACAACCATAGCTAGAAGTAGAAAGTGACAAATTAACTGAAAAATATAACGTTATAATACTTTAAATCATTAAAAAAGAAATCAATGAAATTTGAATTTCTTTGATTAAATACTTTACAAAAAAACCCCCAAAAAACATGGAATCAACTTGTAAAACATTTTTCCACAAGTGTTACAAATACTGCGGAAAAAAGGGACTCTGCATACTATTGAGAGTTTACTACTTACATTTGTTGTGTCCTATCGACTCTTTGTATACACAGCCTGCAGTTCAACCTAGTTCAGCAGAAAATTTGCAGAATTTCTTGTCATGTGACTGTTGGTCGCAGATGAGTCACTAATGACTTTTCAGTTGTGTCGAGGAGCGCAACATTTTTAGCTTTTTACAAATTCTGGTTAATCCAAACAGTGTATATTTGGCAGTTTTTTAAAATCTAGAATGAAGTGATTTTGGTGAAGTATCACAATTAATAATTTTTGAAGGAATGGGTAACTCAAGAACGGTTGGAAGGTTGAAAATGAGACAATTTTTCCTGTTTTTACAGTTTCTGGCTCTGATAAATAGTCTCATTTGGGCCTTTTTTTCTTAAAGATAACAAGTCTTTCAAACCTGCTAGCCGCTTTTGGGTATCTGGAATAATTTTTTTGATATTTGATGCATTCTTGATCTAGAGGCAAACCTTCCTGACCTCTGCCCTTTCTTTCTCAGTGGAACTGGATGATGAAGACTTGGACGACATCATGAATAACAACGGCCAGTGTCCTGTATCCCTGTCACCTATCTCCTAAACGTCACCAAGAAGTGCCAAAATGAAAAAAAAAGAAATCCCCTGGGACGCCAAAACCTCCCCCAAGTCAGTGATCTTGGCCTCGGTCCTGTCAAGTGTCCTACTGAAGCTTCTGACGGCTCATCAAGGCTCGAAAATGGCTCTTTTAGCGCCAAACTGAAGCCTGGGCCCCGATTGTACATAGTGTCTATTTAACTTACCTTTGGTCAGACTGTGAATGAATTGTATTGCATCGCTCTCTACTCTATACCTCGGTAGGTAGTGGACTGTCAGGACTTGAGGATGATTTCGGAGATATATTTTTCAGAGCTTCTTAAACAAGGGCTACATTTCTAAAGTTGCACTGAGCAAACGGTTAGATGAAGAGCCGCCTCCCGCCTGTGTGTTTACCGGTGAGGGTTACTGATTGTACGTGGGTTGGTTGCGCGAGGGGGAACACGAGCCTGTTAATGCGTATCACACGGGGTGAAATGTTAAGCTTTTGGTTGTGCAATGACTATCATTCTCTCGCACCGATCCGAGCGGTGTACTTATTATCCAGCGGATGAGAGCTCGCTATTTACAGGAAGAAAAAACAAAACTACTGCTAATTATTTATTGCTGAAAAGACGAGACACTTGTTGTTATGGCTTCTACGTGTTTTTTACTCGTTTGGATATTCGCTTCGGATTTATCATGTTTTCCAAATGGTGCACTTTTTCGTGGGAATGCCTGTTATGTGCAGTGACATGTTGCAGAATTCTATGCATGAAGTCTGTTAAAGCATCAAAACACGTAACTGGTATCCTGGTATTTAAGGGCTATGTAGTAGTATTTCAAACCACGCCACCGTCTTTTTTGCCGAGTCAGCGTTTCCCTGAGCTCATTGTTGGCTTTGAGCTGCCGACTCAGCGGTTGAAATATCATAAACAACAACAACAGATTCACGGAGCTTTCGTTTGTTTTCCAAAGGCGGGGTTTTCCCAGCAGGCCACACGACTGTGAGAAAAAGATGTGTACAGTTCGAAAATGCTACTTGATGCTACATCAGATTGATATTTAAAATAGATTCTGATTGGCATGCTGAAATGTTATGATGAGCAGGACTTAATCGTGTTTATTTATGAAGCACTAATCTGAACTGCACCCACACGGTTCAGGTGGACTATTTAAAGATGCGTCAAACTTTATAATTGCAGTCTGAGATCATAAAAACAAGCAGCCTCGACAATCTCATGTGTTTCGTTTGGGGTTTTTCTAAAGATTGCAGTGTCCCGTTGAGACATGATCGTCTGTAAAGGCTCATGCTGATGTCATGTTACTTTGTTGGCTGTGAAATCGTTACTAGTCCACTGATATTTTTTGGCTTCATGGAAGCACCGCGTTTCACAGCTCATTCTCTTGACTCAAAGATTTGCTGTTTTGGGTTGTGGTTACCTTTTTTGCATGGAACCTTTCATAATGCATCTCGGGAAATAAAATCTGAATCTTTGTGGAATCTCTCTGTGTTTGGTTTCGTATTTTAGCATCACTCAGTTCTGTTTTATACAGCAAATGCACCGATTAGGACTTAAAAAACATTCCGTGTTTTTCACATGCTTCTCTTTTTCACACATCTATCATGCAGTAAACACAGTTTTGTGGAAAGTGCAAACACTACTCAGCTTTTATTTCCCCTGAACAATACATATGTTTCTTTGGTGTTGACTCTGTGTGAACATATGCTGAGCTACAAATCATTTAACCAGTATAAAGTCACATTTAAACACACATATCAGGTCCGTTTAGATGCTATTTTTTCCAATAAAGGCAGCACAGAAGAGGCAACAAACTTGTCAGTTGTCCCTGTTAGTGAAGTCAGCTACAGGAAACATGTATTTTTAATGATAATGTGCTTAAATATCAGCATTTTTAAGACATATACACTTGAAATAAACTGCTGGGTTTAATAATAACTCAACCTTAATCCCACTTCTGACAACGTGGTTTGGTTTAAGCCTAAATTTTACCCATTTACTTGTTTAGTTACTGCCTCAATGTCTTCCTTCCTTATTATGCATGAATATAAATGTTCCACTTTGAGCTTTGGTGCAAATTTGTGACATTACCTGATTTCACTTTGCAGAAAACACAAAGTGTAACTTGTAATCAATGGAATCACATGACAGTGAGGTAAGAGTCCCTTTACAAAACATCTAAAAATGACTTTAAAAGTATACATTGTCAGAAAATACCTCTAGAAACAGACTCAATCAGACAATAATTTAAGTTGCCACACTGTTTAATTAAGTTCACATGAAATCAATATAATAAACAGTCTGCCAAAGGTGATGAAAAGGTTTAATTTGTAAATTCTGACAACAGCAGGTGGGTACTGAGTTTGTCTTTTAAACAACTTCTCTTCCACAAGCTCACATACCTGGAAGGAAATTTCAGATCAAGTTAAAGTCACAAAGTTGTGCAGTGTTTAACAATAACTCAACATTTTTTTTAACTTATCTTTTACAGGTTAACCTTAGCTAACAGTTTTTTTGTTGATTTCAGCATCACCTTAGCTTGATAATATTACATCACAGGAGATTACTGCATACTGGTTTGTAACGTTAGCTGCAGAAGTAAAGATAAGAGCGTGCAGTGGAACAACTAAAGTCAGATGAACTTTATTCTAGCATTAAACTGCAAAATTCCAAAAGCCTGCAGATATATTGTAGTGATTATCATATAACAACTGTTAAAGTTGGATGATGAGATAGAGATGGTTAATAAATGTCACAGAATAAAAACAAAAGGCCAGCATGATCCCAGATTGTACCTTTACAGTAAAAATGACTGAACTGACCACAACTTATTTAAAACACAGGTCAATTATTCATCACCACCTACCTTGAAATCCTGCCAGCTATGTGCTGTCCGAACTAGGAAGAGTCTAGATGGCTGCAGAGTGGGCGAGTGGTGAAATGAATGATCCAGCAGCTGAGTCAGAGTCATCCAACCAGCTGCCAATGAACCCCTTACAAATCCTTTGACCGAATATAAACAACCCAACATACCACTTTTTTAAGGGTCTTTTTTTCAAAGACATTGCTTTTCCACAAAAATAGACTTAATAAAGTTCTTCTCCAGTTGTTGATCAAACTTCTAAAAGCTCATCTCTGTGTAATAAAGTTACATACTTAAAAGTGTTTTCCATGCCTGAAATTGGCTTAGATGTAACTCTTCTACTGGAATACACTGATCTGTGAAGTCTGGAAACCAAGTCTGATGAAGACTAATGATACAGAAAGCCCCAAACTGCAGGTTAACAACATTGGTTCCCTACGTTTGGTACAACTTTGAGAGTCTGAATCTGTCATCTGCACCCTACAGTTTCAAGGTGGTAATACTCAGTCATGGCATTGACTGCTTATTTCCCTCCTGATGTGTCTTCTAGAAAATAAAAAACACCATATGGACTGGTTAACAGGGTCAAAAACTTGGATTTCACTAGAGGGCTTTTAATTAATGAAGTTAAAACTTAGACTTTAAACCTGCCAAATCTGAGAGCTCATGTTTTATTCATGCATATGAACACATTTTTGATTCCAAAGGTTTAACATCTGGATACAAAATGTGTAGCGACAACCTGCACATCCAGCATTCTGCACAGTCT
The DNA here is from genome assembly GCA_900302755.1 of Chromis chromis. NCBI lineage: Eukaryota > Metazoa > Chordata > Actinopteri > Pomacentridae > Chromis > Chromis chromis. The sequence goes on from OMNN01053629.1 coordinate 6,274, forward strand.
GGGTCCAATAATCCAGATGAAGTGACATTTTTAAGTAAAAAGACTTTAAAAAGATAAAGATTACCGTTCTCTTTGATGTCTTGAGTGAATATTTTGCGTTTCTTCCTGCTAGATACAAGACATTTATTAGTGATTGCAAGAAGACTTTGAGAATCCAACAGCAAACTGGGCTCTTTGTTTCTAGAACCAGCTACTACGACCACCACACAATTAACAATGTTGCAGTATTTTTATTATTTAAGTATCATCGGACATGTTAAAAATATTCATACAACAATTTTCCATTATCTGCTAGAAGAGCCAAGTGTATAAAACTATGACATCTAAAAAAAACTGGAGACATAAAACACCTTAATAAAAATATGACTGAAAGCTACAAAAGGGCTTCAGTGGACTATAATAATGCAACTCTACACAGGAGCAGAAAAACCTACGCTTGGCAAAATAAATAGAGGCAGTTTTAATGTGATAATAGCTGATATGGAAGCTAATGGAGGGATAATGACTGCATGACCAAACATTTCATATCCGAGCAGGGTTTGTAACAGTCTGGTATGAAGAGCTGCAGGGCCTGTAGTGAGTGTTGTAGTAAAAGGCCTGTGTGATACGGTCACCCTACACACTGAGCCCTGTGTGTGAAGTCACACCCTGCTCATCGTAACGTCTATTTTAGTACCGACACTTAATATTAAATATGTATTGTCACCCCGTGTCTGTCTGGGGACACGGTGCCTGAGCTGTAGCCTGCGAACTGCAATTGATTACATTCAATTACATGGCAAATGCTAATAAACGCTGGTTCTGACACGGGGGTGCAAGTGTTGGCTTTAACCCACCATTTAGGCTACAATTCAAGAGGTTACACCCTGAGGGCTCGTCTATTAAGTCAGGGGATCCAATTATAATGTATTTGCGAAGGCCACTTGTAAACAATTGTGGAATGTGTGGACGGGGTGAGAGACATCCCTCATGAAACAATTGAGTGCTGCATGATAATCAAGGGGTCATCAAAGGCCTGCCTGGACAAAAAGGAAAGAAAGTCCAGTTCTCCGTGCCTCTGTCTACGGTTCCCATACATCTTCGGTTTTACTCCTCGCTGGTGCTGCAACAACTTCCTCCTTAGCTTCTGTTGGAGTTTGCAGGCTCAGACGTATTCCTTAGTGCTGCTTGGAGGCCCGGAGCGGGAACTGGCCATGGATGGATACTTGGATACCTGCTTCTTCCTTGGACAGGAGGCGGCTAACATGGCGCCGCCCAGGACGTCTAGGAGGGAGCCGCCCCACGCGATGAAGATGGCGGCTCCAAACTCAAACCTGGTTTGAATAAAAGGTATTTCCGAGAGAAAACTTAGGATTTACAGTGACAAAGTGAACCTCTGTTAAGGTTGACTGGTCCATTTTTATTTGACAGTATACAACACAGATGTACACAAGCCCCATATCATAACACTCCTACTTATGTGGTTCACTGTCAGGACTATGCATTCACTGTGGTAGTCCTGACCAGGTTCATGCCAAATATGCTGGACTTCCCCTAAGCCAAACAAATTTATCTTGGTCTCATCTGATCAAACAACGTGTTACAGACTTTTATCAGGTTTCTTTTCATGTTCTTTAGCAAAATTTTATCTTTCGTATTTGTGCCAAAGAGCAAGCATGGGTTTTGAATTGCTCATCTGCTTTTTTAGAGCTCGACTGTCCAAGTAGTGCACTGTCTGTGACATCATTTTGGGATGGTGGCCACTGCAGCCCTGATTAGTGGTACTATGACTCATTCTATACCTACTAATTACTGCTGCAACAACTGTGTTTCAGCTGATTTTTAGTTGGTCGCTGAACTTCCTGTATCCTTTTCCATTATTATAAAGTCTCATAATCAGATTTTTTTCCATTCCTCTGTTAATTCTTTCACATGTGAGATAGACACAGCCTGTATTTTCAATATAGTATTTCTGTATAAGTTGAAGTCCAGTAGAAAGTGTTACAGTAGAAATACTCATTTATGCAGAATGATCTCTTACAGTGTGGTATGTGATGGTATATATGATAGCATTTCTGTCCATTCACTGTTCATTCGTGTGTAAGCAGCATTTTATGTAGCTGAGTTAAAATGCTCTATTTTTCTAATTACACAAAATGGAAACATGATGTTGGATTTTTACTGCATGATTACAAAGACCCAAAACAATTCAAAAATAATAATGCAATCAGTCAAATTTATCAAACAATCATAACAAATGGTACATTAAAAGCATCTATGTGATCAGGTATATTGGTTAAACCACTGACCAGATTTGCTTTCACAGCCATCAGTTGCATTATTTTACTTTTTTTTTTTTTGCACAAAGCAAGCTTTAACTATACCCTTAACTTAAGTGTAAGCTTGTAAACTTTAGAAACAGCAAGCCTCTATAGAACCCAATGTCTTCACAAGCTAAGGTAAGATGACTATCTCATAACTCATGCATCTCAGTCTCATGCATTTAGATAGCATTCACATAAAAATAACATAAATAGCTTATAATATGCACATTTACAGGTTGATAATCTTTCAATATTCTCTCAGAAGCTTTGACTTGATAAAAGGTGTTTCAAGCTGGTAAAGAGCATTTTTTTGTGTGGGACTCTCTAAGTTTGCAGACCTTCCACATGCAAAAACACGCAGCTATATAACACACTAAAGGAAAATGGGAAATACAAAAAGCATAATTTGGGCTCTATAAACAGTAGAACAGTCAATACAGGTGATTTTGGGCTACTTACTTGGTGTTGACAGGAGTGTAGGGATTATAGAAAGCCCGGATGACATTGTGAGCAAACCAGGAGCAGGCTACGATGGCACACAGCCCTGAGCAGAGGGAGAAAGTCAAGCAGAAAGATCAATCAGTCCATCAGCACATCATCAAAACCCGAGAGGGAGCAGACATGCTTTTATCTCCTTTCCATTCACTAAGCATTTATCTATTGACTCCCGCACAATTAGCTTTTAGTGTTCCTGCTCTCCTCAGAGCCCGTTAGACCTCAGATGTTAGAATCCGGGCCAGAAGCTCTGGACTCTTTCGGTCTAATGACCTCTGGAGGGATGGAGCAGATGTGTGGGAGGAAAGCTTTTCTCGTCTGGGGGTCAAACCTCCTCCTACCTACTGTATGATGTGCAGGAGATCTAAGCAGCTGAGTTACATAACATGGTTGTATTGTTCATCGGATCGCTATAGGTCAAACCCTATACTGTGCTTTTGTCTTTTGTACTTTAGTGATCTCTATTTTATCTTTGTAGTTTTTGCATATGAGCTGTTTCTTTGCCATGGATTTGGTTTAGATGTTAAAGGTTCCAAGTTGAGTTTAGCAAATCCCTGAATATTCTAGTAAAGGTCACAGTTTTGTTTCTGAGTGACTTTTCCTACCATCTTCTATATCCATTAAATTTAGTACACATCCCACCCAAGGGTGAATTTTAATAATAATTATGATGCCTTCGTTTCCCCTATACTAAACATAAATAGAATTCCTTTGGTTTATGATATGAATACCAGAAAACTATAGTGACATTTCCATCGGCCTGAATTATACTTGTGATTGTGTTTATGATAAAAATTCTGCTTAGATGCATGTTCAAGTTAAAATATTTAATTATAATGTAGAGATTTCTTTTCTTTTCTTTATTTACCTTTGTTATATTAAGCCAATACAGAGCTGGGGAAAAGGTTGTCAGGTTCCCGTTATGTGCACAGATGCAAACTAAGGAACATAAGACTTTGGGAACACATGACTCTTTGTCATATTCCCACTGTGTGCCCTATAAACATAACCATGGAACTTAGGAGCCTGGGAACATAGGATCATCATCATATTAACACTACAGTTGTTAGCATTTAGCTTCAAGTAGGAGTCAACTGATTATCGGTTTGGCAGATAATTGGATCTGATATTCAATATTTTTCTGATCATCAGTATTGGTATTTTTAACCGATTTCTGGGAGAATTAGTTAATTTAAATTTGACTCTTATGCAGCCTCCTCTTTCTATCTGTAGTCACAACTCAATGTCCCACCCACAGCACTATCTGATTGGTTATCTGACCAGTAAGAGCCAATCAACACTGAGGGTTAAACGTTGAAAAGTTTACCTGTAATCTTTTATGTGTAAATGTAAAACACAAGTAAACAAAAGCATTTGAATAAAGCTTCTTACTGTAAATTTTGACACAAAGATGTTATTTTTTCCTGTAAATGTATATCGGTTCTCTTTATTGATCATCAGTCTCCTTGCTTACTGATAATCGGTATCAACA
>OMNN01053630.1:0-10432 GCA_900302755.1 Chromis chromis
AACCAAAAGTGCCACCTTTTCTCTTCCAACCATCTACAATAATACGTCTAACAGGCTGAAAGAAACACTGTGCCCTTCATACAAGTCTGTTTCATCACACTTTAAATTTCTAGTACAAAGCATGGATGATAATTATGCTAATCAAGGCCCCGGCTAGTTGTTTCGGCGTCTGGCTGCATATCTCTGCCTCGTGTGCGCCGATGATTGCGTGTGCGTGCATCTGTGCATCGCTTTGTGTGGCTTGTCATTCACATTAGAGTGTGTGCGTTCTCGTGTGTGCTCTGTTTTGGCTGCGGGGCTGTTGGTGCTGCCCGATAATGTCTTCAATCATCTCTCCTGTCAACACGGCTAAATCTAGCCGCCCTTGGGAAAAGTTGTGAAAAGGTGAGTGCCAATATTGACAAACAAATAAATTCTGACAGAGGGGTGACTTTTGGGCAATCGGTCAAGGCTACAGACATGGGCCTGTAGGCATGAGCTGCAAAGCCAATGCCAAATGAGACACGGTTGTGTTTTCTTTTAGCCTCCAAGACATGTGATATATTGTGATGTTTGTACAACAGAAATCAATATTTTAAAGTCTCAGAATTTCAAAATTCACGAGAGGGTTCGATTTACAAGCAGGAATCTCTGCCAGAATTGTCGTAACCTGAAGGAGAGAGTTTTAGAAGTTTCTATTTTCGTATTTTTTTTACAAGGAAAAACTACAATATCAGCTGCATTGAACTAGTAGCTTTCTATGTGTGATGCTCCATCTAAGAGGAAAGAATACCTGAATTGTAATCACAGCTGAAAGTACACAGTGATAAAAGCTTTCATTTGCTTACACATTTAGTCATGCATGCAATGCACAGGAGCTCCTGAATTACCTCAACTGGCTAAATATAAAAGTTGTCAAGTGTTTTGTGCATATGCAGTAGCCTAGCTTTGCCTGGAATGAGAAGAGACATGAAGGCCTGATGCAGCTCTTCAGGTAATTACCACAGACACAAAGAGGAGGAGGAGGAGGTGGGGATGGGGGTTGAGTTTGCCGTGCACTTGATGGCTACTTCATGTTCTCATTTCCATATGAACAGTGCTCTCTGCAGCTATTTGCGTCAATCAGTGAGACTCATCTCCTGTTCCTCCTGCCCTCTTAACTGCCTCAGCTTATTTTTTTTCTTATTTTGAGAAAAGAAATGTGTTGTATGTGCACACAGTTATGAAGGCACTGTGAAGAAGCTTAGAACAACTGGATAATAGAAAAAAAAAAAAGAATTTTACGTATTTTACTTCTTTCATTGTTACTAGAGTCATAACAACCAGATCCTCCTGTGAACCTACCTCCTCTAAATTCATCTCATCTGGATTGTCCCAAGGCTTGAAAAACTTGCCAGTGCGCTGCTTCTTCAGAGGTACAACCACAATATAATACCCCCTGGAAATGTAAAGCACAGCGTATTATCATTCTAGACAAGGACAAAAATCACAGCCATTTTATAAAAGACACCAGTTGTATTTGCTAGTCAGACAGTCAAACACAGAAGTGCTTTTTCCCTTCCAAGTCTGCTTGTATTCGAGAGTGTAGTCCACTGACCAGAAACGAATGAAAAAAGACGCATAATCGTGCATTTATGAAGTTATGTGATTCTTTATCACTTGATTAGTCCCATTTTCTTCTGTTTTCAGTTTAATTCGAGCATGTTCAGAGAAGCGAAGTGATATGGCTACACCTCACTGAGGCCCCCCGTGGGCTAATTAGGAGACCTCTGTGAACGCGGAAAAGATACAGAATTAGAGGGATTTCCATCCCTTCATCAGGGTGGCAAAAGAGATAACAGCCTCCCGCCAGAGTTGGGCTTCCTGGTTGGCCAGTGCACTAGCTAGCATTAGCCAGGATGGCAGTGTGGCAGGCTAATGGGAAACTAATTAGCTTAAGCTCTGGCATGGGAGACAGTGGGCCAAGTGCATCCAGCAAGATCAAAAACCCAAGATGGGTTTGAAGCTTCAGTCTGCAATCGGATGTGCTCCTTGGCCTTCTCACAACCCTGGGCTTTGTTGAAAGGCTATAAGAGACTTTATAGGGCTTAGAAGAGTGTGCTTAAATGAGTCGGGCTGCTCCAGTGTGTAATGACTGAGGTGAAGTGGATATTGCACTGAAATGCAGAGATGAATATAAATGACTGTTTTGGAAGAATTACCCCTGACAAGGTCAGCTATCAAGTTAACTTGTTTATTTCCCTTCAAAACGCAACAGTAATCAGTAATGTGGACATTAGTGATGAGTAGCAAAAGTTCCACATCAAATATCCAACAAAAGAGACATTTTTATAAGCTAAAATTATTGTGCTTGATGCAGCTTCAGGATATTCACAGTTGACTCAGCGATGCCCTTCCAAGCTGGTGCATCAACTTGGAGGCAATTTTGATGGGATATTTGCTTGCTCCTTTGTTACACTGCACAATAACACACCTAAATTAAAAGTACTGCATTGATTTGACTGGAAAAATGCTAGTTGACCTGGATGCTTCTCAAATCATGATTTAAACTATCAGTGTGTAAGATGTCCCCTTTTGTTTGATCATCTCTGCTTACCTTACTCTCTCAGATGTCTGCACCGTTGGTAGCTCTACAGTCACCATCCCGTCTGAGTTGGTTTTGCTAATCAGATAGGGTTTGGTGCGGAGGATGTCTGGAGCTGTCATGGTGGACACGCGATGCTGCAGACCTCCGGCACTGTTTCCACGATTAGTCAGGAGGAAGGAGTACTGTGTCTCAGGTTGAAGACCAGTGATCAGCTTCTGCGTTAACTTCCCGTCCACCTCCACACTTTGCCCATTATCGTAGAGGATCTGTAGGCACATGAGTTTGTTTCATGTCGACCATCTGTCTATGTTAGTATTGTATAGAGTTTATTATATTTAGCTCGGCAGTGCTCACAGTGAAAGGTTGAGCGGGGTTGTAGGTGTCAGGAATTTCCCATGTCAGCAACACTGATGTCTTCATGGCAGCTCTTACGTGAAAATTTTTTGCAAACACTGCTAAAAGAAAGGGGGAGCAGATGATTTAGACACAAAACATCTTTCTTTTTTTTTTTTTTCTACCACCAATGGTCCCACACCAGTGCTTACCTGATAATGCCTCCTTCAAAACCAGGCTGAAACCAGTACTACGCTGAATTAACACTGCCCTCTTACCTTCTTACAAACACCAACTCTTAAACTTAATGACTGACTTTTGCTTAACTGACGAGACACAAAGAGACATACATACTTACTCCATGTGAGTTTCATAAATCATTCTTAGATTAAAGGGACTAAGGATAGGGTAGCATGTTAATACCAAAGTCTTGTGGTTGATCCATACTTTGTAAACTTCTGCCGTTTGAGGCTTTCAGAGGAAGCTGTTGTGGTTGGAAAAGGGCTGAGCAGGGAAAGGTTGTATTTTTTTTTTTTTAAGGGAAAAGGCTTAGAAAGTTCAGGGACTGGTCCTACCTTGATCCACAGGCTGTGTCCTGAATTGGACACTTGGGCTATAGGGACCAGAGCCCTTGCTGGTGAAGGCACACATTTTAATATCATAAGTGGTATCTGCCCTAAGGCCATCCAGGATGACTGTTGATTCCGGGGCGGTGATGAAGAGTTCTGAGGGGCTGCGTGGGCTGTTGATGTCCTTATACTGCAGAGCGTATTTCACTATTTGGCCGTTTCGTTCTGCCAGCAAAACAGGTTGCCAGCTGACCTGAATGGTGGAGGTGGTGGCTCCCTCGGCTGTGATGCTCTGAGGGTAGCCGCTCGGAACGTCCTCATTTGTGGTGACTTCTTTGACTGTCTCTTCACCAAAGCCCACCTTGTTGCGCGCTGAAAGGCGGAAAGTGTACGAGGCTCCCTTATGGATCTCTTTGGTCGTGTAGTGGTTCTCTCGCTCAGGGAACTCAATGACAGTCAGCGGATCCACATCTTTGCGACCAAAGCGAAGGCGATAGCCTTGCAGGGGCCCATGGGTTAATGCTGGGGGGTGCCACTGGAGGAGAGCTGTGCCCATGTTGGTTGTACTGACCATAAGCCGAGGTTTATCAGGAACTAATAGTAGCAATGGAGAAAAGGACAACTTGTTATAAATATGGAGAACCATGTTTCCTTCCTTGTAGTAAACAGGCACTCAGTATCAATCTGCCATCTGACTATGTGTTTCTTTGACTGTGACATAACACTGTCAAAAGAGGTGAAAACAAAGCGTGAACTTGGGTGACCTTGTTTTCTTTCTTTCTCACTGCACTTTCCATTATTTCTAGTGCCTCCAGCATTGCCATGTCATACCAGTGGCTAAGAGTTATTGCTCTTAATGAGACAGCAATTAACTGCATTCACACTTAACACGCTCACTGACAAGTGTGAATAGTGCTTAGCACAGTGCATCATCTTTTGTGCCCTTATAATGTGCAGTTTCACTGTTTTACAAAGTGGAAATACAGTTTTACATGAACATATGTTGGCACAGAAACACAAGAGGTTGGTCAGCAGCGATGGTTACATTACCTGCGCCAGTGGTTGTGATCTGTTTGGGTTTGCTGCGTGCTCCGTCGCCTTTTGTCGTGTAGGCTGCCACTGTAACTGAATACGTGGTCTCAGCCTGCAGCTCTGTGATAATCATTTCCTGTGAAGATGCAGGACTTAAGTTGCAGGACACTTATTTTGTGATTTGCAGATATAAGCAGGCAGCGCAATAGAAGTGAGATGTAATATCAGCAGAACAATGTACTCAAAACTGAGGCATACTTCAAGGATAGTGTTGGTGAACTTAAGTTAATAATAACATGCCAAATAGGACGTTCCTTTCATAACTAATGAAATTGAATCTGTCAAGGTTAGCATTTGCAGTCAGGTCAAGAAGTTCCATAGCAGTTTTTAAGGTAAACACTGTAATATGGTGAAATATTGCTCAAGCTATTAGTAAAATCAGTCTCTTCAGCTAAACTCCTATTGCACAAGAGGTAAAGATTTGCACAACATGCCATTCATGCAGAGGATGGCAGCAGGGGAAAGCAGAATTGGAACTTTGTCAAGCTTAGCTACTCACATGTTCAGTTGAATCATCATATTCCCACTGATTATGATATCAGAACATGGAGAGAAAAGAGACAACAGATAAGGCCAAGTACAGACACTAATCACAGCTCAGAAAATATACAATCTGCAGTTTATTTGCAACCAGCAAATAAATGAGTTTCTTGTTTTAAAAGTAGCAATACTCATACATATGGATGTATACAGGTAAAATTGCATTAAGCTTATGTTTCTAGTTGAATTGTGTTAAGTGACAAAACAATTAAATAATCACAATTCAAATAAAAAAATCATTCCCAAATAGAAGGCTGTGCTGTAGCCCATGTAAAGGTGAGAGAGAGAAAGCGATACTAGTGTCTGAGAGATGAGGTGGCAGACAGAGGGGGTGCTGTACCTGGGCATCATCAATCAGGATGTCCTTGATGACTGGCTGTCCTGTGGGCTCCCCATTAACCATCCTGACATAGTGCACCTGGTACCCTCGGATCTGACCGTGCTGCTTGGTGGGCATCGGTGAACGCCAGATCACTTTAATTGATGAGGAGTTGACAGCCTCCACCTCAACTTTACGAGGTGGCCCACTAGGAACTGGAGGAACACCATGGGATAGAAGAAAAAAGGTCAAAATTATAGAGCACCCCTTCACCCTCTGTTTTAAATCTTGCCCAGAGCCGTAGCGCAAAATGCTGCAGTGACCCAAAAAATCACAAAAGTGCAGCAAACTGCAACAAGCACTGCATGACATCAATATTTCAACAATGGTAAGGGGGAAAAAACAACAGCAAAAACAGGTCTGACAACTGACCTAATCTTCAAACATTAAAAATGGGTAGAGTGGATTTTAAAAACATGGAATAAAAATGTGTTTTGCCAAAATAGAAAAGTGGAGCCAAAGGGGGGCTTCAAGAGTTTTTATATGCTTGAAGCGCAACAAGAATTTTGGCTATGGAGCAAGGAAAAAAAATAAATTGAAAAAATGATTCTGTCACACAGCCACATGGGGTTAAAAAAATACAAAAAATTCAAAAAATGGCCTTCAAAAATGTCTTCCACCTTTTGTTATTCCCACTGTCCAGAACTTGTCCTTTTGTCAAGTTCCTTAAAAAGTGAGTTAGATCAAAAAATGCTTCCCTTTAAAACAAAAACAAAGAAAAAGAAGCCAAAAAAAAGTGCAGTTTCAGTTTCAAAAACGACAGTTGGGACGGGAAGTTGGAGGCCTGCAGCTGAAAATGCCATACCATGTGTTGAAATTGAGCAGCATAAAAAAAATCCCCAAAAATTATGTGAGTCACCGTTTTGTAGGTAAAAAATATTGTCCAAAGTGGGGCTAAAAGTGCTGACAGTCACATTAGAAGCAGGCAGAGAGGGTAGAAAAGAAGAGGGAATTGTAGATATAGGCAAGGTGGTTAGTATTTGATGGGGTAGGTTAAGAGGGAGACTGGATTTGCAGCTGGAGCTTTGTTTGAGCGAACACATACCATCCTCCTCTGTGCGGATGAGCTGTGGCAGGCTTTCTGGTCCTGCTCCAACATCTGTATGAGCAGTGACCGTCACACGGTATTCTGTCCATTTTTCCAAGTTTTCCAGAAGGTATTCGGAGATTTCCGGAGGGATGCTGGAGATTTGGCGAGCGGTAGTGTCCTCCCCTTCAGTTGCAGCGTACTGGATGGCATATTGCGTTATGATTCCATTTTGTAATTCCACTGGGGGTGGCCGCCAACTTACCAGGATGTTGGTGGAGCTGGGGCTATAGCACTTGACTTCTTGAGGTGGGCCTGAGGGTTCTGGTTGGTGGGTTGGATTTGGAGCAAGTGCATTTTTTTTTTTGGTTTTGTTGGGTGAGGCCATTCATTGAGTTGGATTTGGTTTTTTTGAAAGACGTTTCAGGTTTTAGTTTTGATTGGGGTGATGATGGTAGAATTGGTCAAACCAAGGAAAAAGAAAAGGGAAAATAAAATGATACAAATGAGGAACAAGCACAATGACTTATGTGGGTAAACAAAAACGTATTATAAATCAGTGAAACATCACAAATAAAGATGAAACCAAAAGTCAAACACAAAAGTGTACAAACGTATGATGAATGGAAGGTGTTGATTGGAAAAAGGGACAGCTTTACCATATGTGACCTACCTTTGTCATGAAAAAAACAAACAAAAGGGAAACAAAAATCACATATCCTAGTGCACTACTTCTTTGATCCCTTAATTCTTAAATCAACACCTCAACCTATTTCAAAGGACTTCATTTAAGATAAACCATTCCAAAAATAAATGTACTAATAAGTAAGACAAATTTGGCAAGCAGTTACCATCAATCCAAAAACATAAAGGTTGATGCTGTAACTAGTTTAAAATAGAAAAATGTTGTATTTGTCACCAACCTTTCCGAAGCCTGTTGGTTTGTGGTAAAAGCCTGATTGTACAACAGAGAACTTCCCAAGGAGACATGACTGATTTATTAGATTCTGATAACATTGGCATGCACTCTTGTATTAATTTCATCAGTTACCTCAGAAAATACGTCTGGGCAGAGTTTGGAATTCTGAGGTTTTATACCCACCTGATCTCTGCCCTTCTCTTTCAGAGGCCTCAGATTTATGTTAGATGTGCAAAGTGAAGTCCAGCAGCTCATGGTTGTTTTTGTTTTGATGGAAAAAACTGTGACTGGTAATCAGAATGAGACTGCGCTGGATTTAGCTTAATTTTATAATAAACAAAATCCAATTTTTCAATTTTCCATAAATCTGAGGTCTTTGGGCGGAAATCTCCCTAACTACAAAGACAGTACTTGCTTTGAGCTTTCTATGATATCATAACTCCAAAACTTGATTCTAATTTTAATTGGGTATAAACGTGACAGTTCTTGAAGGAAATGGGAAAGTCCCTTTGACGTTCAGAGAATTGGTTCTTGCAAACATAGAAAGCTCAGTCTCAAAACTTTTGTGTTCTCTTAGTTTTGGCTGACATGCAATGTCAAGAGACAAGGCTTCCTAAAGGCCAGCTATGCCCTTTCATTCATAAAAAAACAGACACAGATATGGGCATCCGTATAAATAATTCAATACTTTATCATTCATTTAAGACAAGACTGTTTTTGCACAACAAAGGTTGAGTGATATTTTTTTTAAACTTTGTCTCTTGACTTTACAGGAAAGCCCAGGTACACTGTCCATGCAACCTTTTCAAAGTGAATACTGCATGGTCAGGTAGCCTTCATAACACTTATTTACTATATTCAATGTTTACATCTTTGATTTTCAAATGCATCAGGCACAAAAAAACTGCATTTACTTTATCTGTGCTGGGTAGGACCTTCCTGACATTTTTGTCACTTTTTAGATTTTGCAGCACACACAGAAAAATTTAGAATGCATTTGAAAATGAGTTCCTTCCCAAATAATATAACCTCTGTCAGATAAGGAAGAAGACCTACGTGTCTGTGGAGTTTCTGCAGAGATCTCGCTGGTATAAGCTCCGACTCCATGTTTACTACGAGCAGCCAGCCGAAAAGTATAAGTAGTGAAGGGCTTCAAGTCCTTCAGCAGGTATGTGGTTGTTGGCTCAAAGCTGATTCGTTTCTGTGAGGAAAGATTGTTGGTGTCACTTTTTTGAAAATATAAAAACAGGAAGTTGTAAAAATGCACGAATATAAAGATACTGTTCTTTCAACTGTTAAAAAAAGTCCGAAAAGAAGTGAGATATTAGTGTATAAGTTTTATACTTTTTTTTTTTAGAAGAATTAATGTTAATACACAAATTAAATGTGACAGTGAGACGCTTTCTTTAAAGTTAGTGTCTGGCCAACGTGAGAAATGTTAAAAATAATAGTCAGACATATATACTCAACCCTTGATCAGTAAATGTCCAGCAACAGGCTATTGCATACAAATACTGTAAAAAGAAAAACTTGCCTATTTTGTTCTGCTAACTAGTCATAATATTGATAAAATAAGGTTGGCAAAACCCCCATTTGAACACTTTATTTAGAAAATTACAACAATCCTTTTACTGCACAATAAAATTTGGTTGCTGTAACAAAGTGGTTTAAAATCAGTAAATATTTACCTCATCTTTGTCATCTCTCTTTCTGTACATAAGTTCGTATCCGGTGACTTGATTTTCTTGTCCGGTCTGCGCTGGGGCAATCCATGACAGTAAAATACTGGTTTCTGACTTGGCTTCTCCTTTGAAGTCGGTGGGTTGGGAGGGAACTGGAATGAAAATTGATAAAAAATAAATTTTTACTCCTGCTTTGTTCATTCACATTGCAGTGCACCGAAGTTGCAGCTTTTTCGCTCAATTTAAGCAACATTGTCTTAATAATTACTTAACATAAGAAATGAAAAAAACAGGCATTGGAATTTCTTTGTATTAGTTAACTTTTTCACATGAAGCAATTTCTCCTTCTTGGGAAAGCCCATAGAAGTGTTTGTTGACAGCCTGAATATGTGTTTACAGCTCTGGTTAACAACTGCAACCCACTAATGAGCATCAGTGGCTAAAAAAAATGTAGCAGCAAAAATGTTTGTGACACTCCAAGTTTAATTATGGAACATTTTTTGAACCCACCTCCGGTCTTAGCAATGATTTGAAGGTCTGGAGACAGAGGCCCATCTCCTACTGAGGTGTAGGCCAGAACCTTGATGTAGTAGGTCTTGTTTGGGATGAGGCTCTGGATGGTGACAAAATTAGATCCTCGAACAATCTGCTTCTCCCAGAGGTTGACATGTTGGGCCGAATCCATGGTGTAGTAGACCCGGTAGCCCATTATCTGCCCGTTGGCCTCCTCGGGTTCGTCCCACTGGATGACAGCTGTGGTGGCGCTCATCATGTGACCTCGGACCTGCCTCGGTGCCGTGCTGGGTGCCTGCTCAGCTGTTTTGGCCTCAATGCTCTCGCTGGGTGGCCCTCGCCCGATGTTGTTTACTGCCACCACCCGAAACTCGTAGTCAGAGTAGGGGCTGAGGCCCCCCACGCTGTACCTCGTGGTGGCTACACCATCAATCTCCTTGTACAAGTCCTCGGAGTATTTAGACTTGTGTTGGATGATGTAGTAGGACACCGGTTCAGGATTACCAGAGTCCCAAGTCAGTGTTATGCTGGTGGCTGTGCGCTCCGTCACGACAGGAATGCCAGGAGCCTTGGGCAATGCTGTGATGATAATTATTACATAAATATTAATAAAAATGCAAAATATACTGCAAAGCATTACAAAGTTTTACCTCTGTAATTTATTTCATAAGCCGCAGAGACTTTATTTTAATTTGTTGATGGCTGACTTATATTGATCACATTAATTTACCAGACCATTGCACATGATACTGATGATACACGGTATATTTCAACTCATAAGAGACTCGTATGTTTGGCACATTCTATTAGGT
>OMNN01053631.1:0-12127 GCA_900302755.1 Chromis chromis
CATCAATAAAATATTCATATCTAAAGGGATACATGTCGCTGAGTTGCAGCACAAAGCAGCATAACGTGGTCATTTTACTGAGTACAGTGTCTCTACGGTTGTTTCTGTATTATTCTGAGTTATAATAAAGTGTTATTTTGGATTAAAAGCCCATTTTCCCCTGCAGATGCTGTGTTTTACGGGGTCCGTGAACGCAGCAGTAGTAGCAGCTGTGCGGAAGGTTCTGGTTCTCGTCGGACTCCCAGCTGGAGAGGAGTGAAGGAGTGAAGGAGTGAATGTTGTTGCTGCACAAAGAGCCTCTGACATCTGCTGCAACGGACCCAACGGCTCTGGGCGCCTCATTTAAAGACACAGACCTGGTCCGGGACCAGAGACCAGACCTGAGATGTGACCTTTCTGCCTCCATCAATGATTGATGAGTGTTTGTGTCAATAAACAGTGATTAGCCGGATCGATAGTTCAATGAGTAACCTGTCCACGTTTTATTTGTCCCTGACTGGAACCAGCGGCTCCTGCAGCTCTGCGGGTAAATGTGACTTCTCCTCCGGACTCCCCTCCACTGGTCTCCTTCCTCCGCCTCCAGCCTAGATCCAGCCGACACCAAGCTCCGTCCTCCGCCGGCAGCAGACCATGGGCTCCGGGCTGCTGCTCTCTGCGCTGCTCGCTGCCTTCCTGCTCCATCACTCCTCCGGCTTCTGGATCATCAACGTGGTTTTTCCTCCCAGCGCCAAAACCAGAGCTCCGAGCAACAGCACTCCTCCGCTCATCATAGGTAAGTATCATAAAACAACAACAACAACAACAACAACAACAACAACTGAACTAACGAAGCGACCTGGCCGAGAGGTCACGTGACTCCAGAAACAATAATGAATTGGTTTTATATAGCGCTTTTCTGTCTTTTGGACACTCAAAGACGCTTTACATTTCATTATTCATTCACTCCCATACTTGATGGTGGTAAGCTACGTATGTAGCCACAGCTGCCCTGGGGTAGACTGACAGAAGCGAGGCTGCCATTCTGCGCCATCGGCCCTTCCGACCACCACCAACCACTCACTCTCACACTGCATTCACCGATAATATGGCACACAGGTCTTTTAAATACATTGCTGTCATTCACAATAGGCAGTAAAACTATAATTGGCCTCTCGGCAGAGCACAGAGAAGGTGAATTCATGATTTACTGCCCCTGATGACTACAAAATAATAATGAATTGTGAAGGCTTCCTCCTAGGGGGACATTAAAACGTCTGTAGTGGACAACACAGAGATCTTTATCTGACCAGACAGTTGTAAGAGTTGGGACTCTATTAATACGTTATACCTACTTTAGTGCTATTTCCCAAAGAACATTTCTCTAAAGACTACCTGGGACTTGACATACATGTAGTCTCTTCCTTCTCCGCTACCTGTTCACCCATTTGTCATACCCTCCGTCTGTGCCTCCCACTTTCCACACTTCCTTTTGTGCAATATCTCACCTTGCACACACGAGCCACTCGGGACAGGATGCTCTTGTCGTTGCCCTCCCAGGACACCTCTCGGAAGAAGAAGTATATCTTATCATCATCTGGATTGTAGGTGTCTGCAATGGGGTGAGCAGATATAAACCTGGCCTCTGAAGACACAGGGAGGAAGACAGAGGGAGAGAAGGAAGCGTGTTAATAGAAGTCAGATAATCGTTTTGCCATGAAGTGCAGTCTTGAGGTGGCATTAACACTACACTTAGCATGTGTTTATAGACAGTCTTCCTCTGTGTCTGCAGAAAGTCTGACTTATTACCGTTTCTGTTTACTGAGCTGCAGTTTAGCTGGGCTGCACATCAACTTCTCCTACAGTTTGCTATGTGGGCTTATGCAGTGATTGCCAGAGAATTTAAATTACTTTAAAAGCAGTTTTGTTTACTTTTACTTGATTTTCAGCCTGTCTGGGGTTAGTGTAAAAGTTCTGCACTCAAAACTTTACCTGTATTAACTGGTTCTTTTGGCCTTTTAGGGGCAGCAGAACAAGCTGCAAACACAACATTGACATATCACTAACTTCCATCCAAAAAACATATACCAACATTATCAAAGATTTGGGTTCGCGTATCTGGCCACCTGATGAATGGAAGTGCCAGAAAGAGCCAGCCTTCAGGCGCCACAGGCTCCTGTAATCATCAAATAGTTGCTAACATTGTTTATCTGCCTAGGCGTGTTGTATACAGTGTGTTTATCAGAGCTTTTTCTGTGACAGTAACCTGCTGTGGTTAGAAACTATGACGGAGACAGTAATCCAAAATAGTAATATCGCAAAACACTAAAAAACACTAACTGAATGAAACTAAAAACACTCCATACAGGTGCATACATACATACATACATAGAAATAATGATTTTCTTTTTTTATTATTATTATTCCAGCTTTAAAGTAATAAGCAAAAGTGCTGCAATCTTATAAATACCAATAGATAATATTTTATATGGTCTTTGTGTGTATTCGAAATTTTAATCTGCAAATTATTACTATCTATAGCTATTAAAATAAAATATAGTGCAATATTTGCTTCCAAGATGTAGAGAAATACAAATATTTACCAATATTACTACAATTGATAAGAATGATAAGTCAATATTTTATGGTGATGAACAGGGTGTTTGAACAAGGGCACCAAGAACTATACATGATGTAAGAAAAAAGCAGCTAGGAGAAGGAAAGTAGCAACAACACATCAATGTCCCGATTCAGGGGGGAAATAGTCCAAAAGCTTAAAAGTTGCAGTGACATTACATCAACATTAGCTCAACCCCTAAGAAGTGGAGCCAACCACCAGAGGGTGATTCCCCAACTGGAACAGCTTAATGTACGGCTGCTAACACACTCGACAGAAGGTCATTGTTAGTCATGCAGCACTAAAAAGATGTTCCACAGGCTCACAGGAACAGAAACAGGAAAAGAAATAGGGTGCTCTTTCTGCCTGCGCCAAAACATGCTGTTTATGCGCACTGACTGAGAGCGAGAGAGACGATTACTCCAAACATCTCCGACCGTGTGGTTGTGAAATGTGGAGACCATGTGTAAGGATTTAGATCCTAGTGACAACTGTTGATACACGACAGCCCATCAGTGGCCGTAAAACACTCGGGACTGGAGATTCATGCGCAGAAGCCTCCCTCCTTAGTGATGACTGTGCATTCTCACGTGTGTGTAAGTGCATGTGTGTGTGTGTGGCTATGAGGCAGCGTGACTAAGACGGTGAACTTTGTGGCACACTGTAAATTCCCCTGTAGGTGTGGTCCCCCGTTCAGCTATGGCATTCATATAAAAGTTCCAGCTAAATGAATAAGTGGGCTGTTTCCTTCCCTCTGGAATGCCAATAACCATCCTGAGGGCACAGAGAGGCTCTTTGTATCACTGGAGAGGCTGGAAGTTTGGTGAAAAAGCAATAACAACTTTTGAGTGCACTCGGCGTGTTAATGTGGATAATGCAAGCATGTGTGTACCATTGATCCAGTAGTCTTCTGAGATGTCTGTGCGTATGTAGTGCTGGTCAGGTGGAGGGCCAAGGGAGCGTGTGAACGTTGTGTCTTTGCCCAGGAAGTCAGAGGATGTGCCGGCATACAGGTACTGATCTGTATAGGAACAGGTCGATCAATAATGATATTAATCAGAAATCAGCACATGCAGTACACTGTTTTGTATTGTACATAAAAGCATGACTTGTATCTACTATTCAGTATCTACACACTGGAAGAAACGCATCAGAAAGCAACTCTGGCAGTTATTTTTCTTATTTGTTGTAACAGCTTCTTAGACTGTCCTAACCTTAGTGCACCCGTAAACACAAACTGAGTAGGATTTTAATTAGCATAAGCAAAATATGAAAGAAAGGGTCAAAACACTTGTTGTTCACAATTATCTGCCAACTAACTTTGCTTTGCCTGAGAAATGTCAGATCTTCTCTTTCCTTGACCAAAATAATTGGGGGGAGAAAAGGGCTGGGAAAACAGATACTGTACATGAGTATAGATTTACACAAAGTGAGCTGGAGAGAAATATTTATTTCTGGGGAAACGGTGCGGTGCAGCATAGAAATGCTGGCTCACGAGCGATAAGGCAGGTAGAGGACTGCTATAGTGTGCTGCAATTTTAAATATCTCATGTTACCGTTAAGGACTGAGGTGAACGGCTGCAAGGGATCAAAAGGACATTTCAACCTGCCAGACTCCACCGTATTAGACAGCAGATGGAACGCGCCATCCTGCGAGATAAGATGAGGACAACATTTTAATATTTAAAAAAAAATAAGCCAACTCCGGAACTCTTGTCAAGATTTTTCCTGCCGAGATTTACTCGTATCTACTTTACCTCTCTGTGGCCAGTGATTTCAACGAAAGCACAGGTGGGGTTGAAGGCTCCCGTCCCACAGGCGTAGACATGTGTTCGGTTGTAATTGTGGAGGACCCTGATAAAGTTAGCACATTCCAACTGGGACAAGCAGAGACAGAAAAAGCACAAGGATGAACTGCAATGGACAGTCTGGGCTACATACACATGGTGTGCAGATAGACTACATCTACAGAAGAAGTGGTATTCTTTAGAAACACTTACATTTGCATTTTTGCCAGCCAGTTTGCACATTTCAACTCGGTCCCTCGGAGCAGGCCAGTGAATCTAGTAACAGATAAATAAATTGGGAACATTTTACATCTCATAATGCAGCTAAAATGTCAGTCTTTAGCTTCAGATAAAATTGGTCCTCTTTAAATTATTTCCCATTTAAATGGTATAATTTATGATAAGATACTTACAGCTTCATTTACAGTGTATATCTGAATAAGCAAAAAGATTATTATTATACACGTTACAATGTTTTCACGTTGCTATTTGTTCTGAAGGTTGCAGCCAGACCAAACAAGATCTGACAGGAGCGTGTATAATACTCCTGTTTTAGTTTCTCCACACTATTATAGAGTAGAATTTTATGGATCTTGTTAAAAGGTAGTGCTGAGTCAACTCTTGACCCCCCCCCCAGCCTGATCTGAGGCTAAGTGCACCCTAAGATCCTTCTGAATCCTTTTTAGTGGCTTTTTATGGATAAAAACAAGAGTAGATCCCTCAACTCTGGAACAGATGCTTCAAGCCAGACATTTGTTTCTTTTTTTTTGTCTTCTTAGCCAGTACACAGTCTGTTAGAGAAACAAGCATAGAGACCAAGGGGCCATGACATGAAACAATGGTCCCCAGCTGGACAGTTACACAGCATATGTTAAACATTTTTCTGCCAGTGGCTCCAAGCAAGTCCATTCTTTATTGTTATAAATGAAATTAACACATGATTTTGCTATCTTTTCTGTTTACTTTTACAATTCCGTGCTTTGTATTTAGTGTTCCATTTTGCATTTTGCTTCCCTTTCACCAATTTTCCATTATTTCTATTAGAAAATGCTTCAAGTATAAATTAAAATATTATCTGTCCGTATCCAAATATCCAGTGTCAGTTATACAATAATTACCACCTACAGGTGCTGGTACAAAAGATCAATTGAAGTGTAACACCAAGTGTGCCTTTAATGTACGGCACCATGTTCATACATGTGTTATAACAGGCTTATGTGCTTAGCGTGTTCCCTCCTTTAAACCCTACCAAGGAGAGCTATCGCCAAACTTCGTGGCCGAGGATTTCAAACAGAAAAACAGCATTAGAACATGATGCGTTAACTAAGTACAGTGCGCCTGTGTAAGGGTTTAAACTGGTTTCGAAGCACATAATTTGACATGATGAGTGACCTAGTTAGCTGTGGCATATGGGGTTGTTTAAAGACTGCGGTAAAAAGTTTACAACACAGCAACTATCTTCTGAAAATCAAGGTAGAAACACCTGGAAAGCTCGTGAGCATTGTGTTTTAGGAGCTTCGGCTCCCATTCCAGGTATGCTTCTTCATTAACTGATAAACACTAAGTTTGTATGTGCAGATCATATTAACTGTCACGGCTGGTCCCGAAAGGCTCAGAGAATTATACTTTTGCCGCATATCTCCCTGGCATCAGTATCGATGACCCGAGGGGCAACAGAAAGGCAACACTTTGAGAGCACGACTAAGAGTTAAAACAACCAGATAAAGATCAAATAAACACACTGTCTTCCCACTTGCGGATCAACCTCAGCTGCATAAACACACACTCACATCTACAAACTTTAACATATGGCACCCATCCAAATGCATTTGTGTGTTTGCGTAAATGTGTAACGGTGATAGTGCATACGCCGCAAATGTGTGCACACTTTAGGTATGCAATTGTGTGTCAGTGTGCCCTCCAACATGTTGACCCTGACCTCACCAGCCAGACAGCTCCAGACTGTCGCTTCTCTAAAACAGTACATGGCTGAGTGCGTTTCAGCAACACAGTAATGGAAAAACATATCTTACATCAACCCAGTTAATGGCAAGAAGATATAAGTGCCGTGAGCTGCAGCGAAATGACTGTGTGTTCTATAATGGGTTGCTCCGAGCATGAATTTGCGAGTCTGGGGATTAGGTGACTTAATGTGTATGGATTACTCAAACTTGAATTTCTTCCAGCACTATCCCTCTGTGAAAGGGTGCAGGGACTCCTAAAACTGCTGTAAACACCTTGAAGTCTACCTAAACAACCTTTGAAGCATAGCAAACAGCCCGCACAGATACAAACCCAAGAGCTGCCGTGTATTTATTACACTCGGTTCATTTTTGCCTTCGTTTTCCTGTCTTCAAATCAGAGTTTGTATCAGTCTTTATCCTTCTATTTATAATTTACACATTCCTATCTTTAGCATACCTTTCTGGGCGCCTTGGCCAGATTGTCGGGGTCAAGCAGGTAGATGTGATCCCTGGCTCCCAACAGAAGACGACCTCTCTCCTCATCCAACAGCAGCGAGTGGGAGTGAAGGCCATCGGAGGGGCCCAGAAACAAAGATACACTGCCAGCCTGCAGCAGTTCTGGCACACGGTCAGAGAGAGATAGAAAAAACAAAGAGATGAACAAATCTCACCATGAACCATGAAAGCACAGCTTACATTTAAAAATGCATCATCTAGTGTCAAATTACAGCACACTGGAAAGCATATTACAGTAGGATTACGCTGTCAGGCTTAACTTACTCTCTGTTGTTTAAGTCCAGTTTAATCCCAAAGATAAGCACTGGGATGACTCTTCTAGAGAAAAATATGTCTTGGCTTGTCTTCAAATTGCCTAATCCTCTATGGTTCAACACCTTAGTTACACATGCTGATAGAGAAGAGATACAGTTGCAAGGATTTGGACAGCACATTACCTCAGTAGGTGCACTATCAGATATCTTTATCGGGGTGTTTTTTCTTGGTACTTTGTTATCCATGAAGAGATCTCTCTGTTCCAAAACAGCTGTTTAAATGAGGGATTTGTTTATTCTAAAACTGTCTTTCACTCCACCCATACTTCCCTGACAGGACCTCATTTGCAGATGACTGAACATCTTCATAAACATGAGCTGTGGCTGTAGCATATGCCATGGGCTATATGAGATTAGATCATGATGACAGACGGTGGAATACCTGTTGCTCACCTATTATAGGACGGTGTACGTTTCCGTTGACTTGTATATATTTATAGTGGGAACACTTTACATGCACGGCATATAAAGAGATAAAATGTATACTGTTGGTTCTTTCAGTTAGTAGTTGGTTTTGGACTCCCAGAGTCCAGCGTCCCTGGTAAATAAAGTTGCTGGGAGCTGAATACTGGCTACATTCTCAGCCCAGTATTGTGTCCTTGATCTCCTTGATCTGAGGAAATCTCTTCTATCACCAGGCTCTTTTCAGTGCACCAGTATAGCAGCGTGCCTTGAATAAACACTGGCTCAGTGCAGGGGAGTCCTGTGGGAGTCACTCTGAAAGGATTGACATTGTGATTACCCTCTTGGTGTGAAGGATTAGAGAGGTTACCAACCTTCAATATTTGAACTTCTGGGACCCCTCCACACCACGCAATCCTGCATAATACCAGCTCCTATACACAAGCTCACACACATAGAGCCCCCACATGCTGATATCTCTCACTCCTACACACACATCATGCCCCCAGCAGACTAAACCTCCCAGAGAGATTAGGCCTGCTAGCCGTTGGCTAGCGGTAATCTGTTCTGTAAACACACAGCACTATGAGCCCATTGAAACAGTCTGCTTCGCTGTTGCCGCTTAGCATAGTGCTCCACACCTTTCTCCAAAAAAGAGAGTCCTCGACATTATGAATAGCTCTTGATTAGCTCAGAGGTGCTCCCATACACATTTATTTGAGTAAGACATCACCAAGCTGGTTCAGAGCCAATGGCTTTATGCTCTGCTAAAAAACTAAACCTATTTTAGTGCTGCAGGCATTGTTTTATCAGCCATATGTGCTGGGGCAAGAGTCCCATTTTAACATGAAGTAGAACAATATTCATTAGAAGTCACCTCCTGTGTTCTGTATTCAGGCCAGCTGTTATGAGGCTGCTGCTTACAATCCCATTCTCAGTCATTAATATGCACCATAGGATGTTCTGTCTGGTTTGAGAATATACAGAGTAGCATGACAGCCAGTATCAAATGTTAGGTCAAACAGTGATGCTGAATAGAAGATAGTCAAGATGAGCTCTAGAAAAGCCACATCTAATTCAATGCTATGTGTTTTGATTTACTGTTACTGAGCAAATGTGTTCACTAAATGAAGGAAGGAAGGCTAAGTTGACTCTTCGGTCACAAATCAAAACCAAAGGCATAACAACAGTCTGACTGAGGCAGCGCTCAAAAATAGTTACATCTCTGTATATTATGAACAGATGATTTAACTTTTCATTGGCAGGCAGCCACATTGTCTAAGTCGTGGGTCTGGATGAAGCTTACACTTCAAGATGTGAGTTTCAGAGGAAAGTTCATGAGTTTGCAGTTGTTTTGGAGGTATTCATTCAATCAGGGATGATTTCACTTTGATCACTTCACCCTTCACTCACTGAAGCTGTGCTTTCACAGGGGGGGTGATGTGATGTGATGTTTGAAGAGTGATCACTGCTGGGTGGTGTTGCTTTTAAACAGTGTGCACTGATGAGATGATGACAAGATGTGTGCATGATGTGTGCACTGGGTTGAGGTTTGGCTTTTGATGGATTCTTCTTTGCCTCAGTCATTCTGAATAAGAGCCAAACATGGACATTACTCTACTGTTGGTACTCAGAGGTCCAAAGGAAACCACTTCATAGTCAGATGGGCATTCTCTTGAATGAACTGCTAAGTTATGCTCACAGTCAAAGCCAAAGGACACACCCTGACAGAGTATCAAAAAAGTTGTCTCTGATATATGGCCCCATTAAAATGCCATAATAATGAACTGCTTTATTTTATCGACTGGTTGGTTTGGAACAAACATAAAATGAGACAAGCTGTAGGGCTAAATACTCGCCTAACTGCTGAGTAAACACTGTCCCTAGTAATCATTATTCTGCAGCTACTTGCATATATTTATGTTGGACACTTCTGACATACATGTGTATCTATTTCCAGCCATACTGGGTTTTAGAAGCCTTGACCAAAATAGAGCGTTTGGAGGTTGAAGTCAGTGTGGGTTTACTTTTAGGTCACAGTGGGGATTAAATTTTATGGAGCAAGACTGAAGTTCATTTGTGTGGTTTCTTATAGCTGATACATAGCGTGAGGAATGGAGACTTTGAAGTAAAGTTTGCACTGGAGTTTAGAATAGGTTTTAAGGGGTGCAATAATTTAGCTTTGCCCCGGTGGCACAAAGCAAACAGACTCAGCTAATGCAAATCTAAACACATGGACACCGGACGTGTTGCTGGGACCCGATAATATACACACAGCAGATTAAAGGACAGTTTCTTATGGACCAGGATCAACATTTAATGGAGGTCCTGACATATGTGACGGAAACACTACAACGGTGCATTTAATCAAAATCAAACATTTGCATCTTGTCATTACCATCATAAATATTTAAAATATAAACCTGGCTTAAGGTGAGTGTAATAAGGATTTATGTGATGAGTGGATTAAAGATTGTGTTCATGTTTCACAAAAAGTGACCAGAAAGTAACAAAAGTGACACACAAAGAATTATGAAGTCGGCTAATGGATCAGTAAGGGAGCCTTAAATCTTTCATCCTCTTTTCCATCTTTCACAGCAATGTTTCAAAGACAATTTACTTTTATAGTGCGACTGACAGCGCTAAACTAAACTCTCTTTTCACAGTTTCTATTGCCTGTGTGCACAAAGTCACAAGAAAAATGAGACAAGTGGGAAAAAAAATGTTACAATGAGATAGAATAACTTGACATGCATGGCCTTAGAGGATGCACAGTGAATGACTAAAACACTGACAGGAAAAATGAATGACAAAGACATAAAATTCCAGGGAATCAGAGTCAATGTGAGTCAACAGTCATCTGACCACAAAATGACCAAGCTTTCTTTTGCTCAGACTGCCCTGAACACAAAACAGTATGAACGTATAACATTAAATCTTAAGTAAATCTGTAATAACAATAAAATTAGCACACAAATCAACAAATATTCAGTTCTTACCTCTGTGGCTGAGTTTGACCCTGGGGACACTCTGTTTGATGCATGCTCCAAAAGGGAGGGTGGCCAACAAAATCAATCCCACTAATGGGACCCCTGGATGGGACATTACCATAATCCTCTTCCCTTTGCCGCCATAATTACTGCCAGACAAGCAGAACAGAGCCCCAACTTTATTCAAACTCTGATTACTAGAGTCTTCTTTCTTCATGGTGCATGGAGTCTCCTTGCTCTGTTTTCACTCCGTCCTGTTCTGCAGCCCTGGAGGGAGACCGGTGTAAAGAGTCAAGCTAGGGAGGAGCAATCATAAGTGTGTGTGAGGGTGCGTGCAGTCTCATCTGACTTGTACACACGTTTCTGTCGTGACTATTCAGCTGTTTCACCATGGAGCCCCACAGGCATGTCCCCTTCCTTTGCCCATCCTACATCAGCTGTTGCCCGTCACCAACTTTCCTTTTGTGTCGCCTTTAAATCTGTTTGCCCAAAACAAAGGTCAGACTAACAAAACAGTCTAGGTCCACGATCTATCAGCCTCTTTCAGTTTTTCTCCCTCCCTCCTCCATCTCCTTTTCACACGGATAACTCATTTAATACTGCGCCTAAAAGATACTTGCCAATAGTTTCGGCATTGGCTGATGACCCTGTCACTTCCTCCTTTATACCGTATTATAAATGGACCATGTCCTGTTTAGGACCTCACAGTGAATTAATGAGGCCTGAAACACAGACATTAGTTCATACATTGTAAAGTGAGCTGAGTCAGCCATCATGGGAACACTGGATTTTCTGTCGCATATAAGCATGGAGAGTTTGAGCACTGTGCCCTATAATTGAACATGGAATATGATTGTAGTAGAATGACCAGTAGGAACTTTTAACATTTGAACACTATTAAAATGTGACGTTTCAGTCCAAGTTATTTTGACACAAATGGGATTAAAAATTGCACTTGTGGTTTAGAATTGTGTACAGCATGTTATGAAGGGCATGCAACTGGCTAAATAAACTTGCTGGGAGGATTTTATTTTCTTTGATGGCACAACAAGGGAGACAGGAATGAGGAATTAAACATTAATTAATGGTTAGTTCCTGATTGTAATTGTAGTTCAGTTTTTCCAGTGGTGCTTAAAAACCACAGGAAAGAACCAGTTTCTGTGTATGTGAACCTGGATCCTGATTATTTATCAATTCAAGCACAGTTGCATGCATATTAGTATATTTTTGCCCAACCTCAAGAAAAGTGGT
Organism: Chromis chromis; assembly: GCA_900302755.1. Lineage (NCBI taxonomy): Eukaryota > Metazoa > Chordata > Actinopteri > Pomacentridae > Chromis > Chromis chromis. The sequence goes on from OMNN01053631.1 coordinate 11,818, forward strand.
GTATCACACCTTGTTCTTAGTTGGAATGCATCATAACTCCATGTTATCCTTAATTAGAATGTTTAAATATTTTGTGATCACCTTTACAAGACCTACATATCGCCAGCATTTTTAAATCTGCATCCATGCAAATTCCACAGCCATTAAGCTACTAATTAACCAGACAATTGATGAAGAAATTAGTGAATGCATCAAAAGAATGCCTCCCCCTCAGACCTTATTACCACCCTCATTACTTTCCTTCCACCCCCATCTCGAATAACACACATCAGCCTGTCAAGTAACACATAAACAATGTCATGCTAAATTA
>OMNN01053636.1:0-10887 GCA_900302755.1 Chromis chromis
AATATTTACTGATTGTATTTTAGATTTAGGCAGGTTTCCCCCATTTAATGTTATAAAATTCAATGCTGATACCTTATAGCTTAAATTAAAGCACCAAAATTTTCTTTTTTTATGTTTTCCTCTTAATTTTCTATAAAGTTTAAAATAAATGAGAAAAATTACAAATAGTTGTTAATGTATTTAAAGTCTTTAGTCTACCGGTCATTTAAAAGACATGTCTAACCAGCAGTTTCACACTTGAGTTGCCTCCCTGAGCTGCTTTCACACTTAAAATTGAACTGTGCTAAAAGCATAAATTATTGCATTTAAATACACGACTTTGCAACTTGTCAAAAAAGGGGGCTTGCAAAAAAAAAGAGAGGAAATACTGTCTTCATTGTAGCAAACAAAATAAACTAGAAACACTCAGAAACTAAAGCTGTTGTGACTAAATGCAACATCATTCCTGAACTCGTCTTCATTCAGTTTCATTTTCGATTTATTTTAAGCATTTATAGAAAACACTAAATACACCAGCGCTAAAATAATGTGTGGTTAATTCTGTAACTCACCTTGCATATTATTGTCTGCTTTTCCACAAGTGACCCACTTTCCTCCCTGAAAGCGCCAGTGATTCGGGTCAGCCAAAACAATTTCTACAAAGACATTGTAATGGGCCGTGAGGTTGAGTCCGGTGATGTTGAAACTGAGGAATGGGAACATCCGTCTGGAGAAAGAAAAAAAACAAAACAACACAAATGTCTAATTAGCTGTGCTCGGAAAGCGGGCAAGAGTGGGAAAACAAAAGTTCGGTGATGGGTGTATAAACGTGTGTGAAATTGGCAGAAAGCTTTATTAATTGTAAATTCGAAATATATCTTAATTTTATCAGTGACATGGTTGCTTTGATGCGTAAAAGCGCATTTTTAAAAACGAAAAATGTGTCATTTAAAGCACCTCGACCCCTAAAGACATGTATGGCTCGTGTGCGTAAAAATTTGGCCGTGCGTAAAAGTTGTAAAAAAAAAAAAAAAAAAAAAAGCGGTGTTTGGAAACATAAAGGCTACGTGGAATAAATGTAGAAATATGGTTTTCATTTTCAGCCTGTTGTGTGCGTAAATTAGGCCTTTTAAAGCCTCAGGCAGCGCATCTGCTTACCTGCCCTGTTTGGTGATGATCATCTCGGTCTGGTGCCGGTGGAATTTCAGCCAAAGCGGCCGGTTACACAGATAGACCTGCGCTCTGGCTCCGGCCACAGACCCCGTCAGAGACATGGAGCCGATCCCCGTCCCCGTCCCGGGATAGGAGGGGTACAAACAGCCGGGACCCTGACTAAACTGGTACCCTCCGCTGCTAAACTGGCTCCTACCGGTGCACACGGAGGAAGAGGAGAAGCCCGTGGGTGGCAGGACGGATCCGTAATGTAGTGAAGCCGGATATCTGGAGCTGCTTGACCCGGTGTACACTGACCCGGTCTGTCCTGCGTAGGGAAAGAGGGAACACGGGCTCGCCATGTCGGAACTCGCCTGGGACGAGGAGATGAAGTATCTGTCAGAGCCAAGTTCGTCTATGTTGTACCGCCGCCCGCTCGTCAACTCGTCCTCACCCAGCACCGGGGAGCCTTTCCTCCCATCGGGCCCGGCTTTCGTGAAAGTGTCCCCCTCGCCCTCGCCCAGCATCCCGTTTCCTACCCCGCTCAGGTATTTCTTAGGCGCGCTGCTGGACTCTGATTCCGTCCGGTCGACTTCTTGGTACTCGAGCTGCGACGACGGCCTCGGGCTGTTGTTGGCACTGTCCGACGAGGACAGGTTGTAGAAAGTCTTGGGTAAATTGATGCTTGCGCTGGGAAGAATGTTCTCTAGCTGCATTGTTTTTTAAAAGAGCTTGCAATAAATAAAAAGGAGTTTCAAGAGGTCCAGAGAGTGAATCTCAGCCAAAAAGGAGGTGCCACCGGCGCCCTGGTTGCTTCTGTGTCTGCAGCCTCCCTCCCCTGAAGAATGACGGGAGGTTGAACCCTCTCCTCACCTACAAGATTTTTAGATCAGATTATGGGCTGGACATGGGATGTTCAGCGGCTCTTATAAGATGTAGTTCTTCACACAACCAACAGAATGTTAGGGGAGGAGCTTTAGGAGAGGCATGCGGGGGCACCAGCCCTCTCCATAGCCAATAGCCGCACAACTCTAATTCAATTAGAAAGTCTGTGGTAGAAATAATACTTGTAGAAACTTTATTTTTTATTTTTTATACCTCTTGCGTGCGTAAACGTGATTGATTTGGCAACGTCTCAGCAGCCTAAACTCCTAATTGTATGTCGTTTTGCAATAAAATCTCCCACGAATAAGCTTCAGTTTGTTGCAGAAATTAGGCAAAATATCAAACGAGAACGACTTTACACTTTACCTCACAGATTAAATACGAATTTGCCAAATTTCATCGCATTTCACAAGTCCTGCATTTTCCCTTTACGCACGCAACAGTCACCTCTAATCTTCCAGCTCCGGCTTCAAGACATCAAACGTCCAACACGACAGAAAAAACACAAACTGAGACATGAAGCTTGTCACACTGCTGCCACTTGCTTCACCCCAGAAGACTTGAATCCTCGACGAGTAGAACAGCAGACACCGAGACCCTTCTCCCCGTGCAAACGCCAAAGCGTTAAAAAAAAAAATCACATGTGCACCTTATTTCCCATAATTGCACTCCGTCCCCTCTTCAGCTTTCGTGTTAATAAATATATCGCCTGTCAAAACCGACTGAAAAGACATTAAAAAGATGGTTATGTTCTTTTCGTCTTTTAATAATAGATTTTTTTTAAATCAAGCTTTTATTCGGTTATTCTCTGCCTGCCATGAATAAAATGTTCCTGTTAGGACTTTATTCCACTACAGAAAGAAAAAAATAAAAATAAAAATAAAAGTATAAATTCACATAGTTTTTTCAGGCAGTTTAAAATACATTTTAATTCTTGCAGCAAAAACACGATTTGTCAGTTACTTCATGAGACACTAAAAGGAGGCTATTAAATATTAAGAAAAGACTATTTAAATCGACTCAATAATTTAATTCACCTACAATAAAAATACGAAGCTCTTCAAATTAAAAGTAGATTTGGAATATTTTATTCCAGTTTCATATTATTTTGGTGGGAAGAGGCAACTTAAAGCAGACGAAAAGGTTAATTTTTCTTCTTATATCAGACATCAGGGTTAAAACAAGAGGTGAAGCTGTGTTTAAATGGTGGTAAATCTTTTTTTCTGTCACTCGATTACTTTAAATTTAAGACGGTGCAGCTTCTGGCAGGGGGATGCCCAAACCGAGAGAAATTACGCACCAACACTGCAGGAGACAAGATGAAATAAATATAAGTAAATCGACATAATAAGATTTGTTAGGTAATAATTTAAAATAGGCTAATATAAAAAAAATTAAACAGGTTTATTGAACATAAAGTGGCTGCTCTCTCACACACACACACACTGAAAGAAAAGAGTGAGAGAGATCAAAAGCTCTCGCAACCAGAAATAATCAAAGAAGCATGTCGCACAACAAACGCTGCACTGCATCCAGGCCTTATGATAAATGGGGCTTTCTGAACAGGGACAGGGACAGCGCTCTCTAGTGACTGATCAGGACACTGGGCAACGTCCCCCCATCTCTGCTCATAGCATTAAAGGAACTTAACACTGCAAGAGATCAGCATGCAGCCAGTTAACTCTCACTTTTTCCACTTGTTTCTCACTTTGCATCATCTTCAACTCAGCTCAGTGTTTGCATCTGTGTGTGCTTGTGTGTGGGCAGTTTTGTGCATGTGTGAGTCTTAAAGAAAAAAAGCTGTAGGGGGAGTAGGGGGTGAGATGAATTTGGGGAAAATGGGGATACAAATCTGTGAAAAGCTGAGGGAGAATCTCGGCTGGAGGCAGATTGGCTCGTGTCATAAATGGGACAGTGAGGCTGGCTATTGGGCCATCAGGGGACCAGGAGCTACATGCACGCAGCACACGATCTGTCAATCAGGATTGAGACCCTTCCCAGACTATACAGCACAGAGACACAAACAGCGAGCGTTTGACAGCTCGCATCAGGCATTTTTCAAAAATGATTTGAAACCAGTTCTGTTATTTATTTTGACCTGTTTCCCAACAGAGAATCTCACTTATCTGCAGCAAAACCAAAAAAAAATAAAAAATTCACCAATCACCTCCTTTTTATTCTGCCATTTGCAACAAATACAAGTCCTCTGGGAAAACTGTAAAAATGATGCCAGGGAAGCTCTCTAGGTTTTGTGAAATAGGGTTAATGTAAGTCATTAATTCCATTTTAGCAGAATTAGGAGAACACAGTCGTGAATACTCATTTTCTGTGAATCCCCAAAGGGTTTGAGTGAACATATGCAAAACTGCAGAATATATGCGATGTAAGGATCATGGGCCACTTATAAATCTGTCAGTTTACATCCTCTCTCTTTGTCCGCCTTGTTTTCTCTCACACACAGCAGAGGTCTTGACTCAGTGTGTCTACAGGCTCATTCTATAGTCAGAGTAAATCTGTAGTTCAAAGGAAGCTGCATTTGTATCCGCACCAAAGTCGAGCATTTCACACCTGAGCTGTCAGCACCTCATTAGTACAATCCTGCCGTACAGCTTTTCTTATTTAAAGGGGTCCTTGCATGATCAGCAGATTACTGATTAATGATGTTAAAGGAAGTGTTTGTTTTTTTCTCTCTTTGGAGGAAATGTTGCTTTTCATGGCACCTGCACAGTCCCCGACTCTTGATCCTTTACAATCTGTCAGTAAGATTTGTGAAAATTCCCTTTTGTATGATTTTTTTTTCACAGCTGATCATTGTACTTTACAGCTTTACTTCACAGATGATTACAAGCCCAATGAGAGAAAATCGCGGCGAAACAGCCACAGAGATGTTGTTTTAACGGCCGCGGGCTTAAAGCATGTTAGTTTTCCTAAGTGACCCCGAAGACGTGGTCGCCATTCGAAAACTCAGAAAACAGAATAAACATGATTTATAGGCCACCTATAAATAAACTAATTCCAAATGAGGTGGATGTGTAGGTCCTACTCATAAAGGAGCTCCTGCTTGTGACCTGTCAGCATGTTTCTTGACCACCTATAAAAGTCCAAGTGTGTCTGAGATGACCCTCTTTGGCCCCAGGCCAGGGCCCGCACGACAGGGGAAGGGAAGTCTTACCATATTGTTGTCAGAGTAGATCATCAACACAGCACATGAAAGGAATACATTCCAGGTTTTATGGGCCAAGGTGGCTGCTGAAGCCTTTGCTCAGGAGTGAATTCATGTACCCCATTGCAAGGATTAATAACGCAAGTCTCATTAGAGATCCTCGCCACTGAGACCCCTGGAGGGAGGGGTGCTGGGAAAAGAACCGAGTGCAATGTGCACCATGCCAGCGCTGCGCTCCTCCGCAAATCATCATCACCAAGAACATTTTTATTGGAAAGAATTTATTTCACAAGTTTATCAAAGATGTCCCCCAGTATATTTTCCAGTGTTGGGTGGATTGCTAACGTTTAATCAAAGTGCTAGGCTTTACACAGGGAGAGCTTATGTTACAGACATGCTGCTGTCTTCAAAGATACAAAGGTGACAGCTTCATGAATTTCCATTTGGGTGCATATTGCTTTCATCAATTACTTTGTCTTTTCCTTATTTTCCTTGCCGCCGCCATTTTCTCCACAGCACAAGGGTTTCCTTTCAGATCAGGAAACATTTATTTGTAATGAAAAAAAAGGAGCTTCACATTTTCTTTACCATTTTTGTGCCTATACTCACCAGATTCAATATGTAAAGTATATTCATGTTTGATGTCATGTAGGCTATTTTCGTACGCCATTCCAGCAGAGCAAATTATCATGAAATGGGAAATTTCTCCATCTGCAACCAGTCACTGAGTGAAACCCGCGGGAGTTCTCTCTCTCTCTATGCATGCACCACCTTTGAATTCCTTAAAATACATTAAAATAGATTGCATAAAACCATCGGATGCTACTTTGCGTCGTATGCACAGATAAGTCTCAGTGTCAGCATGTTGCTGCATGCAGGCTGCGTGTGTGTTCGCCTGTTCCTGTGGAAGAGAGCAGTGGATTATTGCAGAAATGTATCTGGGGATATGTGAGCCCAATGCTTTTGCAATGCACAGGTTTTCAGGGGGCAATGATAATCCACTGTGTTAAGACAAATCTTAGAAAAATAAGGTGTACCGGGTTGCATTCAGGGAAATAGGATTGAAGCTGCTCTGCTATATTTGATTCCCCAAGGCATGATAACATGATTTTTGGATTACTGCATTATAGGAAGTGTCACCCAGGGCCTGTGGGAAAAGCAGCAGGTACAATTATTGGAGGGAGGGTGAGTTTCAGGTTATCTGTGCTCATATCTGACTTTTTATCTTCTCTTGCAAATAAATCACCTCCAAGTACTGCCACACTTTTAGCAGCCTACAAAGTGGTATATCTTCAAGTGCTTTTCAGATGCTGCAAATAAAATACAATAATATTTATTACATCTTGCATGTATGGAGTTTTCTAATGCCGCTATAGTAATTACCTGCAGCAGTAAGTTGAGTACAAATCACTGAACTGAATTTGACACATCCACTCTTTTACTTTCGCTCACTGTGTCGTCATGGGGAGAACACGCAGCCAACAACGCCAAAAGTGGATGGCAGTCCGTTGGCCCGAGTCTCACCCTCATCCCCATTTTAGCATCAACCTTTGCTGACCCACTTCTCCGAGCCCATCCTCCTGAAACGCCAGAGGAATTGACATAAGGGACCAAGGCAAAATAGCAGGTGCTAAAAGTTTGACAGCGTAGACTGGATATATGTGTTCCCTGGAACGTGAGGTGTAAGGGAGGGTGGCGGAGTTGTATCGACTCGGCATTAAGCCTTCCAAGATAACACGCCCTCTCTAACAGGCGTACGCTCTCTCGGCCCGAGGAGAGCCGGGGGTGAGTCAGGGTGGGGAGAGGGGTAGACTGTCCCACACTTGAGCTCGTCAACCAACCAGCCACGTCCAACCAAGACACAGCTAAACCCTACCCGGCTCACTCCTGCTTCTCTGTCCTTTCCCATAGCACTATTACTGCCAAACAAGCTGGGCTTTTATCACATTGCTAACCCTGACTCAGAAACTGCATTTCAGGAGGACCCTGTATTTTTTTTTTCTTGTCTTGCCTTTTTTTTTGGACAGGGAACACAAACAGATTTACACCACAGGAGTATTCTGCTGCTGCTCCTGCCTCAATGTGGTTAAATCAGTGAGTCAGAAGTGAGAATGTAGAGTTTTAACACTTCTCTCTCCCGGTATGAAAGCTTCTAGAGCGACACTGAGGAAAGCCCTAACTGACTTACTGTCTACCAACCAGAGGCATATGCTAGTGGGAGGGAGGTTATGTAGACATGAAGAATGGTTTAAGGTTGACCCCCCCAGTGAAACTGGGATGTTGCTTTGGCATCTTCAGTCCTCTCTGGGGAGAAGGGACTACATTCACAGTGCTAGAAGGCCCTCAGATCCTCCTCTCTGTCAGACAAAAAACATCATTCTAGCCCTCTTTAAGGCCTATTTATTTGAACACAGAACACATTTAATGAGTATAATTGTTTCTTTTTATTGCCCTATTGCGTTAGTATATATTAAACTAATTGATAAAATGCCAAATTAGACCCTGAAAAGGCTCCTATTTCTGCTCTGGAGAAATGCATCCAGCAGCCATTAGATATAATTAGAGACCACAGAATGGTTTTGTATTAAAACATTTGCAGCAATTTGGCAGCTGTATAATTTAGATGTACTGGATCATGCCATGCACATACATGAAAACACACAAGCGTGCATGTGCGTGCTCACACACAACCCTATACACGTGCCGGCGCGTATGCACACACGCTCATATATGCACACACAGAGGGACCTCAGTGCAGCGGACACCTTCAATATTGAACCCAGACCCAGGCCTGGTCTCTGTATTTACATGTAAATGGTCTACAACAATCTGCGGCCCCTTTCGTCTGCTCTGTCCCTCCAGCCGTCTGGGCCTGGGGAAGAGAGCTGCTAGTCAGATGGGGGGACCACATCAGATGGGCTCCCATGGTTATGGAGCCAAGCGCTCCGAAGAGAGAGGGAAGAGGCTGCCTGCCTGGCAGCCACAGAAACAGCAGGGACTCCCACATAGCATGGAAGAGGTCCATGGACTGGTCTCCTTCTCTGACTGGAAAGCCGGGGAGAGATGTAAAGGACGAAGCAAAAAGCCTTCCTGTCTGTGAACTGATGACCTAAGCAGATGTCTTTTACATTTTTAGGAAAGGCCCACTCGTATGCAGTTTACCAAAACAGAAAAAAAAACCTAGTTGGGACAGTTTAGTCAGGTTTTCTAGAAGAGGACTGAGAACCTGGTTTCTTCCTTGTGGGTAGAGGTGTCATATTTGACAAGTGTATATGTGGATGTGGAGGGGTGGGTGTCAATGATAAGAAATTACGAACAGCAGTGAGCATGCATATCCAAGTCACATGGTGGTGGGAAGGAGCCTGCCTGTATTTGTTCCTTATGATCGTCTGTCGAGTGTTTGTGTGTCCTTCTGTGCTGGCGGGTCAGATATGGTGGAGGTCTAGACACATGGACCAAACATTCTGTCTGACAGGGAGCGCTTGTTGAGAGGTTCATCTGATGGTTGTAGACCTTGATAGAACAGACCAGCCGAGACTGGCTGGACCAAAACCCAGTGTTAATGGTCCAGACTTCATTTAAAAAATCTGGTGTCTAATGAGCCCCAAGAAAATACAGACTTTTAGCTGTTCTTTCTTTCAAGTGGGTAATGGTAAAGTGACCGAAGGAGATGAATAACCCTCACCTTGGAGCAATTAAAAAAGCAAGGCGTTTTACCAAGTTTGCAAATATTTGATCCAGTGTGAGGAAGTCTCCTGTCTGTTAATATGTGACAAACTGCTCTTAAACTCCATACTAAATAAATAGCCTGGGATTTTGCTAAGTGTTAGACGAGCAGATTGATACCATACTTGCTATGTTCATATGTGTGAGTGGATCCTGCGGCTAGTTAGCTTAGCTTAGCATAAATTCTCAAAACGGAGAGAAACAGCTAGCCTGACTCTGTCCAAAGGCAACAAAATCTGTCCACCAGTACCTTTTTCTGCTAGGCTAAGCTAACTGGCTTCTGGTTCTAGTTACATATGCTCCATAGAGAGGGAAAATTGTACCTTATTAACATGTCCATATGGCATGTTTCATATGCTGTGAGTAAAATAAGCAGTCAACACCCTGATTGAGCATTTCAACCTTGAAATTGTAGCTTACCGATGACATCTCAGAAACACGAATTCCGACTTCTGGAGTTTTATACGTAACAAACGTAAGGAAAGAAACCGGTCAACTCGTAGGGTGGGTCTTTTGGTATCATTATTCTTCTTTGGAATCAGTTTCCGGTTTTGTAATTTAAAAAAAAAAGGGTAAAAAGCAAAAAAAAAACAAAAAAACATGGTAAACAACCTCAAACAACTTTATTAACCCACAGCGAAGTCCAAATTATCTTCACGTCATTTTTGCTTAGTTCATTCTTAGGAACTTCTGGATGCTACTGAGGTTAGCAACCAGAAATAAACCCATGACTGCACAGGGAACCACGTACTTACTGGGTGAAACCATTAACCGTAACTGTCCTTCACAGCTCTGATGGGTGCTTCAAGGGGATCCCCAATGATGACCAACCTTCAGTTCAACTTATGTTTTAGCAGAGGAGGACAGACCAGCCTAATACCTTCCACCCCTGCTGGAAGAATTACCCCCACCTCCTCAGCAGCACAACGAACGATCACACCTTCAGTGCAGAGGCAGACAAAAGGGGAGCCCCAGGCTGATGTGGTCTTCGTATATACGTACGAGTAAGAGTGTGCATGTGTGAGTCTGCATGTGTCTCTGCTGTGTGTGTTTGTACGCGAATAGCAGTGTGGGGGACAATGCAACACGTTAAATCAATGTGGGAGGTGTGAAGACAGGGGATGCTGCAGTCAAAATGAACAAAGAAGAGAAGTGCTTTTGCTTTGTTTTCATGTCTTGTGAATTTGCAACTAATTATGTTGATTGTTATTTTTTTTGCTATTTGAATGTAGAGCTGTTAATTGTCAAACGTCAGAAATATTAAGGGGCTCTACATGGAAAGACCAATCAGTGGCATGAAAATTCACTGAAGCCTTTCTACTGATGCATCTACAAACCTAAATAAACTAATTTTAAAGTAGAAAGGTAATTCGTGAAGCACAGAGAACATACGAGAAAGGGGGCATCTCAGTGTCAACTTTGACATTTAATTTTTTTTTTTAATCTGAGGCGAATCATGTAGGTGTTGGGGGACGAAACTATGGTTTACTTCACCTGTGTGGTTAGCGATGGCTGTGAGTGACTCACGCAGAGAAGCAGAGGATGTGAGTGGGCGGTCTCCTATGGTAAAGCTATTTTCTCTTTCACTTTCTCAAATGGATTTGACAGACTGTAATTTTAAAATCACTAAAAGGGAGTTGTATTTTCAAGTCAAAATTGTAGTGATAATTTTACTTGCAGGTATGTAAATGTTGTACATTATGGTTAAGGTCATTGTCCTGCTGTTGGACCACCTGGGGTCAGGTGTCAATGCGGACAATTATGGTTTCCAAAAGCCTCATAAAATCTGTTATAATTAGCAGGTTAACATTCACATGTTTCAAATTCACAAGCTTTGACAATGGTGTAATTTGCTCTTGATATGTATATTCTAACACTTTCCGAGCCATGATCTCTTTCTCTCTGAAAACTTTCTATACCTTTTCTTAAAAGCTTTTATCTTGGTCATTTTAAAAGCTAGCCATACATGTGGTATCTTGTTT
>OMNN01053637.1:0-10591 GCA_900302755.1 Chromis chromis
TTAAGAAGGTATATATATATATTTTTATATATATTTTTATATATATAAAAATATATATATAAATGACAAAACTCGGGATGACGGGTATGTTTAAGAAATATGCTGCCTAATATTCTCCTGTGTAAGAAACAGATGTAAGTTAAGGCTTTAAATAGCAGGCTGCAGATGTGCAAGCACTGACAAAACATATACTAAAAAGGCAACACAGCCATCCGTTGTAACTGAAATGTTCATTTTATGTGGGAGAAGGTTTTCATTTAATATAACATTTAAATACCAATTTGCTGGGGTTGACTGGAAATATTTTTTGACATATAATTACCTGCTCACCATGATGTACTTAATGGACACAATCCCCTGAATAGAAAGTAAATTAGTAGCTGTCAGGATACATTTGATGCACCCTAGAAACCATACTCATGTTCTGGTACGGATATAATATGTGGAATCTTCATCAACACTGCACAGGAGTAGAAGATCTGTATTCTTTGTCAAAACATTTTGGTGCTTGTGGTACATGTAATGCTTAGATTTAAAACAGATTGTGTAAGGACAGCACCTCTTCATCTGCTTATCATATAAAAATACAGATACGATTTAATATATGTTGTGTTTTGATATGAGTCAAGGGCGTGTCTGATAATCTGTATGATATCATGAATTCATGAGTTACAGTACATATCATGACCAAAGCCTGCTGGTTGTAGACAAGCAAAAGAAGAGTTAGTCACACATATCTATACTTGACCAAGTGAAGGTGTAAATCCCCTTGTCAGACATAATCCATTTATTTTCAGATCACATTAGCCTCTGCTCTAGCTGTGGATTAGACGCCTCTGGCATTTAGTCAGCAGTCAGCAGGAATCTAAAACAGATCAAACAAAACTACTTTTACTTTACTACAATACATTATGTCCATAGTGGGCCTCAGATTTTGGATTATGTCCAACTAACTACAATGGTGTCCATTGAAAGAAACAGTAATTTCCTTATGAAATTGCCCCTATAAAATGCTGGTTCACACATACTTTATAGGCCTGTGTGTATTCTACACCATAATGTCAAGTTCAAGCACTTGACCTGTACTGTACTAAGTAAATGTAATTTTGGATTTATCTTTTTATTTCAAAACAACAATCAAACCTTCTATAAGGAAGAGTTTTTTCATGCATACAGTGATAGTAATGAAGGCATTTGCAATGTAATTCTATATATGTGCTAAAAGTATATTTTCTGCCATTTAGAACCAGCACTTCAGCTCATTCGTCGATGAACTCACAGAGTATGAGACCAAGTGCATTCTGGCTACACCCATTCTCAACGGCAAAGACATGGTGGCAGTGATCATGGCTATAAACAAGACCACAGGACCTTATTTCACTGCTGAGGACGAAGATGTGAGCCCCAACCACACAAACACCTATGCACAAAGAACACGCAGTCAAAACAGAGCAGTGTGATATACAGAGGCCTCAAAATAAAGTCATAGTTTAGCCAAATGCAGACTGTGAATCTTTTTGGTTGTTTATGTAGAGCATATCAGAATCAGAATCAGAAATACTTTATTTATCCCCTAGGGGAAATTTCATAATAGTCATATCAATAGGGATGATAGCTCTAAAAAACAACCGACATGTAAATGTATAATTAGAGCTGGGAGGGAACTCCCTGTGAGCAAACTGGTAGGTTATTAAAGCCTTTAACAAGGGGACCACATACGTCAGGTCCTTAATCCAGCACATATGACATTGTCATCCCAATCAGGGATAAACTACCTTTCAGAATGGAAGGAATAAGCCCCAGGTGAATGAATTTAAACCCACAGCAGGTTAATGATGCAACTATTAGATAGACAAACTGTGTATTGTAGAAATATAAGTGTAGAATGCAATGTTAATAGTGTTAATGGAGGCGATTACTGTACAATATACTTCAAAAAGCACATGTCATAATCCATATACTTGTCCAGTTTTTTGGATTATATAGATTATATATCATCACACCTCATATATCACATATTGGATCATAGTATACCATTTATGTTTATTATATCATCACACCTCTATCACCTTTATGATCATTATATCATCACACCTCACATATCACATATTGGATCATAGTATACCATTTATGTTATTGTATCGGAAGTTTTGTTGTAACATGCCATTTCCTTCTGTTTGCTCTTTAGCTTTTTTTAAAGTATCTGAAAATTGCCTCCTTGAACTTGAAGATCTACCACCTGAGTTACCTCCACAGCTGTGAGACACGTAAAGGACAGGTACCGGACTTCAACCTGCACAAGTTTTTAATCTATGTATTTGATATATATGCAGAAGTATTACTGCACTCGCACTGTATGAACTAAATATTTCACATGACATCTTTTTCCTGTTTGTGTGTCATGTTTTCCAGTTGCTGCTGTGGTCTGCCAACAAGGTATTTGAAGAGCTGACAGACATTGAGCGACAGTTTCACAAAGCCTTGTACACAGTCCGAGCCTACCTCAACTGTGACCGCTACTCTGTTGGTTTACTAGACATGACGAAGGAAAAGGTATTATGTCCTTCTGTGTCTTTGCTTGTAACAAGCCACATTTCTTATTGGTGCATTTATTACCGTGAAGTTACTCACTTTTTCCCTACACTTTTGTGTCTACGTCCTTCCAGGAGTTCTTTGACATCTGGCCAGTACTGATGGGAGAGCAGGCACCTTACTCCGGCCCTGTAACTCCTGATGGCAGGGTACATTATTTTATGTCATTATCAAACATTATTATCAGCAGTCAGCTAGGTAGTAGATATCGCTGTACTGGTCTTCTTTCTATTTTCAATTTCTGTGTTTCATTTCCTTCTAGGAGGTAATTTTCTACAAAGTGATTGATTATATCTTACATGGAAAAGAAGACATCAAAGTAATACCGTAAGTAAATACTCCCTCATTTTTAGGTTTGCCTTAGTGTGAATAATTATTTATTTGAGATGTGATGATGGATTAACAAAATACTAATGATTCAACCTTAGTTATTTGAATTGCAGAACTGCTGCTTTTTTTTTTTATTGATGATATAAATACATTGAAAAACATTTGGACACAGTCTGTGGTCTGATCTTCTAACTGTCCTACCCCCCTTCTGTCACACACAGCAATCCACCTGCAGACCACTGGGCTTTGAGTAGTGGACTACCTACTTATGTTGCTGAGAGCGGTTTTGTGAGTTTCTTTTTAATTCATTACTACAAGCTGTCGAATCAGTTAGGACCAAAGTAATGAACCTGCACATCTTCCAAGTGGCTCAGTGTGTTCTTTTTCTGCCCCTTAGATCTGTAACATTATGAACGCTGGTGCCGACGAGACGTTCGCATTTCAGGTAAGAGACTGAAGCCTGAACGATTTGGGGAAACTATCTAATTGCAATTTTTCAAAAAATATTGTAATTTGCGATAAAACTTTTAAAGCTTCAGTTCAATATTTTTTGTGTAATAGATTTAAGACATGATGGATCTTAACCATATGTGACACCATCAAAATATTAAGTGCTTTATATTGTAATGCAAGGAGTTTTTTACAATCTGCAATCAAGTTAAAGTAATATCACAAAAAAGTCAGACATCCTGCCTAATGTATGTCCTAATTTGCAATCGATTAATTGTTCGGCCCCAATAAGAGGCTCCAAACACAGCTGACTGGAAACTACTTTAAAAACAGCCCAGGGATCTCATCGAGATATGTTTTTTTTTTTTTTTTTTGCTTTAATGTTGCAGACAGAGCCGCTGGACAACAGTGGTTGGACCATAAAAAATGTTCTGTCGCTGCCAATCGTCAACAAAAAAGAAGAGATAGTTGGTGTGGCCACGTTTTACAACAGAAAAGATGGAAAGCCTTTTGATGATCAGGATGAACAGCTCATGGAGGTAACATTAACCACTGCTATATAACATTAAATTGTGGACATCCTATGTTATAAGTTCTGTATGTTGATTCTGATCTCTCATTAATTTCCTCGTCGCCTAGGCTTTGACCCAGTTCCTCGGATGGTCAGTTTTGAACACGGACACTTACGACAAGATGAACAAGCTTGAGAACCGGAAAGACATTGCTCAGGACATGGTGATGTACCATGTCAAATGTCGGGACGATGAAATTCAGAATATCCTGGTCAGTACTGTTCTGCTGTACTTCTTTCCAACTGTTAATTGATTATAGACACAAGCAGGTATCCCTAACAGGGGTTTCTCACCTCAATGGGACTCAACCAAATCATTCTATTGTCACCTTAACCTGTCCCACCAAAAGACAACACAAACAGTCTAGCATTTGGCCAAAAAAAAGCTTAATATTTCTTATTTTTTCCTCAATATAACTGTTTCACTATGCAATGGGCTTAACAACTGTACTCCATACTGTTTGCTCAGGTGAAGCATATAATCTCAAATGTGTTCTCATCTCTCTCAGAACACCAGGGAACTACACAATTGTGAACCCAGAGAGTGTGAAGAGGACGAGCTCCTAGATATCCTGGTAAACCTAACACTTGTGTACTTGACTACATAGCATTTTAGAAAAGGAGGTCTGACACTACAGGTCTACTGAGGCCATGAATGTGGTGTTTAAGTTTTTGTTTTCTTACTCTGCTTATGTTTTGTTTATTTCCGTCTCAGAAAAAAGACCTACCGCCACTGATTAAGAAGTTTGAGATCTACGAGTTCCACTTTTCGGATTTTAACTGCACAGAGATGGACCTGGTGAAGTGTGGCATCCAGATGTACTACGAAGTTGGAGTTGTCAAGAAGTTCCAGGTCCCTCAAGAGGTAAAGTACAAACATCTTCAAATTGTGAACAAGCGGCTAGTTTTGCCTTGACTTTCAATTCTCTGCTCTCTTTTTTCAGGTGTTGGTCCGTTTCATGTACTCAGTCAGTAAAGGCTACAGAAAGATCACCTACCACAACTGGCGTCACGGCTTCAACGTGGGACAGACCATGTTTACGCTATTAACGGTATCATTTTATGCATTTTATTATCCTCCCATGACAGGAGAAGCTGTTTAAATTTTATTGGGTTCCACTCTCATGTTCATGAGCCTAAAACACACAAGACTATAATAACATTTCTGGTTTTTCGCTGCAGTCTATTAAGCCATGGATTTTGTGCATTTTCTTTGTTTGAACCACTTTGTGTGTGTCTGTGTGTGCTCAGACGGGGGTGCTGAAGCGATACTACACTGACTTGGAGGTAATGGCCATGATAACTGCAGGATTCCTCCACGATATCGATCACAGAGGGACAAATAACTTGTACCAGGTCAAGTAAGTGCTTTTGGGAACTTTTTCATTTGTGATTAAAAAAGAAAAAAGAAATCCAGGCTAAACTGTACAACATTATATGGTGTCTGGTAAAACTAGTCCCTTTGTGAAGGCTGATATCTGAGAGGTTTTATTTACCCCAACAGGTCTGGTAACCCTCTGGCTAAGCTACATGGCTCCTCCATCTTGGAAAGACACCATTTAGAGTTTGGAAAGTTCCTTTTGGCTGATGATGTGAGAAAGAAGACTAAACAATGTAACTTAATTTACTTAAATGTCTATCCAGTCTCTAATTGTGACCCACCTTTCCCTGTGTCTCATCTGCAGTCGCTGAATATCTACCAGAACTTACACAGGCGACAGATCGACCATGTGATTCATCTCACGGACATTGCCATCATCGCCACTGACCTGGCTCTTTATTTCAAGTCAGTACAATCTTGCTGCTTCCACTTGTCCATTCCCTTGTTGTGCTTGTTCTCTTATGTGTCGGGTTCTCCTTCTACCTTGCCAGGAAGAGAACCATGTTCCAAAAGATCGTGGACCTTTCACATACATATGAGGATGAAAAGAAGTGGGTCGACTTCATGTCTCTAGAAACAACCAGAAAGGAGATTGTCATGTGAGTACGACAAGCATACGAACAACGCTCTGTTTTTACTGCAAAACAAATCGACCTACGGGTACAAATAAAGTTAACTTGAACTTGAATTCTCTGTTCCTGTAAATTTCTCTGAACTTCCAAATGTTTTTTTTAATTTTTTATTTCAGGGCTATGATGATGACCGCATGTGACTTGTCTGCTATCACAAAGCCTTGGGAAGTGCAGAGCAAGGTGAGAAGCACTAAGAATAAAGAAATAAAGGAATTACTTAGTGTATAAAGACAGTGTTAGTAAGCGTACTAATAAATGAATATTGCATACAACCTTAAGAAGCAGGAGAAAGTTTAGTTTTCAGACTATTTTATAGCATTTTTATTGTGTTTGTGAACAGTTTCTCTGAACATAAACTTTTGTGTGTGTCTTTTAGGTTGCCTTGTCTGTGGCAGCAGAGTTTTGGGAACAGGGTGACCTGGAGAGGACAGTACTGGAACAACAACCCATTGTGAGTTTTCAAATTGCTGAATTGAATCTATCTCTGTCTGAAGAATACACATGTAGAGTGGCCCTGCAAATTGTAAAGAAAATATTTTTTATGCACCTGCTGACTAACACTGTACAATCCAGTGGTCTTTTGCATAGTAGACATGTACTATACTTATTCCTATAAGCAGCAGGCGACTTCCAGGTTATTGTAGCCCAGTAAAATTCAAGACGTCACGTAGTTTATTGCACCATTGGTGGCTGGAGGCAGCAGTATTATTAAAGAAGCACCTGAATTGATTTCATGAAGTTCTGAGTGCTACAAGCTTCTGTTCCTCCCACCAGCCCATGATGGACAGAAACAAAGCAGCAGACCTTCCAAAGCTACAGTGTGGTTTCATTGACTTTGTCTGCACGTTTGTCTACAAGGTAATGTTTAACATCGCATTTTCACTCACAACCTAAGCATTGAATGTTTCCTTTCAGTTTTTCTAAATAAAATCAGTTTTCTGATTCACATTACTATTTTTATACAATTTTCTGGGTAATTTCTGATTAAAACGTATAAGGCACCAGTTCATTTATCACTGGTTTACTTTCAGTGGAGCATCATTATGTGTACAACTCCCCTGGTCTAAACTTCTCTGTTGTCTTTTTCTTTCCTCTTTGCCTCTTGTTAGGAGTTTTCTCGTTTCCACCCTCAAATCACGCCTATGCTAAATGGCATCCTAAACAACAGGAAGGAGTGGAATGCTAAAAAAGAAGAGTATGAAGCTAAACTCAAAGCCATAGAGGATGCAAAAGAGGCAGCAGCACCCAAAGGTGGAGTGATTCTTTTGAATAAACAATGAAGTCCAATGAACTGGGGGAATGTATGAACTCAGTGTGGAGTGTTATTGTGTTTGTATACTGAAATTAGCTACAGCACAAAAACTTATTAAGTCTTTATTTCAAAATGTTCCTGATTCTCAGATATATTGACTTTTTTGTTTATTGTGGATTTGTCCTACAGCTCCTGCCAACAACCCCAGTGGTGGAGGCTCCAAGACCTGCTCCGTGTGCTAAAAGTCCAAAGAACTGAGTACGTTATGGGGTTGCACATAGATGCTCATGACGGATTGAACCACAGCCAGTCAACTGGTCTCACCGCCATGAAAAGAATGTCATAAAGTCAGGAAGTCAGACACATGAATGCACCGCCCCGTAGTACTTACTTCTTCAGAAAAGCTGGCTCCAATCAGAAAAGAAAAACCTGAACAAGGAGCGATCCTCACCAAGAAAATTTTATCTTTAAAAGACACAACCAGGTGAGCCAAAAAAATAGTTTATAACAAGGCAAGACATCAACACATTCTAGTAAAATGTCACCGAGTAACAACAGAAACAGTCATGAGTAGTTGACGCTAACATATAAGGTTTAACTGCCCATCCATGTCTTAAAAATTCATTGTTAAAATGAATCTAAGGTGAAGGGGATTTTTGCATTTTAGGTCAAACTGTTTCCTTATCTTTTGATGAATAATGTTAGTTACAACAGGTGTGTGTACTGAATGTATGTCCTTGTTGTGTGTCAAATGTATAGATGACCACAACCTTTTATATTTTTTTCCAGTTCCTTAAAACTAGTTATTCAACCCAGCAAACACTACAGAACACAACTTGTATATAGATCTGTAAAGTCTATATTATATAAGAGTGAAAACAGTTTCCTTTTAATATTTTATGCCCAAGCATCTATAGACTGTAAAAAAATGTTTGGAGCTCTATTTTTCCATATATTGTGCATTATTGTAACTTTTGTTTTAGTTTTTACAGAACAGCTAGATTGGAATATCCTCCTTTACTCATATTCCAAAAGTTAACTCACTGTTCAGTCCTTCCAGTCACTCACTATTTACAAATGAGAGTTTGTTTACTTTGACAGCAGAGAGCCAAAGATAGATGTTCAGTACAGCTACAGTAACAATGGCAACTGTTCTTAAAAATCAATGCAGTGCAATAGAGATTTAAGTTTACTCAGCAAGCAGGACTGTAGATGCTTATTCATGATGCCTTTATACTGTATATATGTGTGAATGGGAGAGTAGCTTAGGATGTATTTTACAAATATAGAGTTACAAATGTCTTATTAGACGAGAACAGGTTAGATCCAGGTATTCAGTTGGTTCCACTTAAACTGATTATTTCAGGTTATTCTGTTGTTTAAATATGAATTTATTGTACTTATATATTTATGATGAACAGAGAAATTGGGCATCAACATGAGCATAATTAAACACTGGGACCAGCAAGTTAATTTAAACCTGTTTAAAGAGTAAGTTGTATTATATGAATCCCCACATGAAAACTAACCTCTGCTTAAGAGCTATTCGAAATAAGCTGGGGACAGCCTGAGCACACCACTTGGGGATGAACACAAGTATTTATTATACCAAACAACCATGTGTTTGATGTGGGAGGAAACCCAAATATGAAAGGAATCGCAAGATCTAAACAAAAAAACAAAAAAATCAGGTCCAAGACCTTAACTCAGGACTGATGTGCTTCGAGGCAGCAGCACTGACCACTGAGCCATCAGGCTATTTTAATAGCAACGTCTGAAGACACAGAGCTGTTTGAGACAGCCTAAAGGAGACACAAAGCTTTGTCTAAAGACTTGTACATACTGCCTCTCTTTCTGTACATATACTTAACATTTTTGTAGTTGAAGTAGAGATGCTTTTTTAAATTAGTAATATCTGCAATCACTGGCAAATGAGTCATCCAGTAATTTCTTAATCCCCTTATTTACGAGTTTATCATGCTTGCCTCAATTTACGGATGTTAAAGTATTCCCCATATGGAAACAAAGTGTGAGTGTATTAAAGGTGACTCTGTAATATTAGGTAACCAATAAATGATAATGTGCTGTGGATATGCCCATGACATTTTTAAATAGATAGAACCTATTTTACAGTCAGTACTTTAAAGCTTGCCTCATCATGTGCTCCATGTGTATAATATCGACCCAAATAAAGCAAATGTATTTTTATGAGGTAACTGAGTGAACTGATTTATTGTAGTTCTGAAGCTGAAACTTACTTAGAACCAGATGTCTTGTGGAACTTGACACTTACAGTTTGGCCAGGGTTTGGTCCTCACTTTTCATCCACAAAGGGAATAGACTGTTTTAGATGTATCACTATTTTATCATTAAAACAGCGGAAGACATATTTTTTAGGACATGTATGGTTAGGGTTAGGTTACATGACATGTTCCAAAGACTTAACTGCAATCACTTAATTACAACAATTGTAATGCAATAGCATGTACCATATAATACTATAATGCAAAGTAGAGTTCATAATGAAGGTTACAATATTACACAACACAAGAGTATTGAGGCAGCGCTTCTGTCCACACTGCACTTTCTACTACTGGTCCCTGACCCCAATCCTAGGATTGCTGCTAAACTAGGCCAGGATTACAACCATGCTCTTCTCCCAGGCTCATCTCTCACTGAAGGACAGGTACACACATACACACACCTGCTCTAGTCACAAAATGTGTGCGCTACAGTGTGTCTTTTATTTTCATTTCACGCAAATGACAAACAATAATACCAACTTAAGATAGCCGTTTGTGTTTGGTGGTTCAACTGGTCTGATGTTATTTTCTACCAACGAAGGTAAATTAATACAGAAAAGACAAACGTCACAAGACCACTTCTGGTGTTACATGAAAAATACTTTTTGTTTTTATTTCATTTGGAATATAACACGGTCCAGGAATAGTTCATTTGAGAATGGTTTCAGAGTTGGCTGCAGAGAGAGAACAAAAGAGAAAAATATGTAAATAGGACATTCAGTAAACAATATGTGTTGGCTCATGGGAATAAACAACAGCTAAAGTTGTGTTTGTGCGACAGACATGTGGAGAGGCAAGAACAAAGATTGTATGTGTTCCTGTGTTACCTTCAGACAGCTGCTTGTAGATGCGCTCCTGCTCCTCTCTGGCCTTTTTCTCTGCTTCCTCAACCTTCCTCTCCTCCTCAGCAATCGGCTTCAGGTAATCTTAACAAGAATAACAACACTGCCAGTCAATAGTGTACTCATTATGTGACGAAAACTTCTTTTGGAATTATGTAATAATGCAGGTAACTACATTAATCTTAGTTTAGTCCAGGTGGGCTTTAATTTTTTTTAATTATTGTTGTTTAATGATATA